>BQNB010034420.1:0-51615 GCA_026074375.1 Tanacetum coccineum
GCTCCCACCCAATGGATTTCCGCTAGCAGAGAACACTTCCATTGATGTGATATTCCCCAAGAAAGGTGGGATTCCACCTGTTAACTTATTGTAGTGAATTACAAGACGAGAAAGTTTCGAGAGTAAACTCATCTCCTTGGGTATGCTTCCAGCTAGCTTATTTTGAGCGAGCCAAAGGTCTTCGAGGTTAGAACAACCAGACAAGTTTGTTGGAATGACTCCACTGAATTTGTTTCTGTTAAGATAAAGACGACGTAGCCTAGATAGACGACCAAGTTCATGAGGAATGGTTCCTTGAAAGCTGTTGTTCCTGAGATAAAGCTCACGGAGGAAGCTGAGGTTTCCTACATGAGGAGACAACGAGCCTTCTAAGCCTTGCGAACCCAGCCGTAAAGCAATCACTCGTTTGTGCCGCTTTCCACATGAAATACCACTCCAGTCACAGAAATGAAAGGAATGGTTCCACGAGGTTAGAACTTGGTATGGATCTTGGGTGATCTTTGACTTAAATGACAACAACGCGTGATAATCAGTCTCATTACCGCCATTGGAAGCAGAGACGGTGGCGGAAGTAAGACATGTTATCGCGAGACCGTAAAAGAGAAAAGAAATACGAGAGGAAGATGGTAAGCAAATTGTTGCTTTTGGTGAATTCATTTTTGGAAATTTACTTAAAATTATAAGAACAAGTATTAATTGGCTTTTTATCCTTAGTTTCTGCATGTGAACAGTTTGTGACACACAGCTGGTTAAATAAATGGTTCTACAAATTACTTATCACTTTGAAAAAGACTTTTGATTGAGAATAAAGATAATACTACAATAAAGATAATATACTACGATAACAATTTGATTGATGATAACTACCTTCATTATATAATCACAATTTATTGCTTGAAGTGACTTCATTTATAGAAATTTTCTAACTTTTAGAAAATTTGATTGATAACTGTAATCGTCCATTGTCTATCCTCCACTTATTCCTTGACTAATAATATGAATGACTTAGAAAACAACTTGGGATTGGGAAGACTAGACTTAGATAACGGTCAAGATGTCTATTAGATAACGTTTGATTATAAAATGCCTAACCAATCAAGAAATGACTTTTGTTAAAAAAGAAGGTGGGTTGTTATGATTTTCAATCAAGAAATGAACCAGCTGGATTTTGTTACCATATTAAGAGCACAGGGAGTCGTGATGCCAAACTCTTGGTGTCAAACTTTAAAAATGATGTCATGTCAGCAAAATGGAGTTTGGCACCAGAAATGCTATGGCACCAGAATTCAGTGGGAGTGGTTTGGCACCAGAATTCTGGTGCCATAGCATTTTTTTTTTAAATAAACTCAAATTAAATTTTATTCAATTAAAACATATTAAATATTACATAAATAAAAACACAAACTACTCATCATCATTATTCCATAGATGTTTCACAAGGTCTTTTCGAAGTTCGTTGCACGTTTTCCTATCGCGAAGTTCTTTTGTCTTCGTAACATGTAAGTCACATCTTTCGACCCAGTCTCTAACAATGTTCGGTGCTGGATTCACGAACATATCTCTGAAGTTAACTTCAAATCCATCGTCTTCCAATATCATGTTATGTAAAATTATACAACAATACATGATTCTCTTGAGGGTGTTGATTTGCATTGCACGCGCGGGTTGTCGTATAATACCCCAACGACCTTGTAGGACTCCGAATGCCCGTTCAATATCTTTTCTTGCAGCTTCTTGAACTCTCTTAAACTTCAAGGATTTTTCATCCCTTGCAACAGAAAACGTTTTGACAAACGTAGACCATGCTGGATAAATACCGTCGGCTAAATAGTAACCTTTCCTATATGTATGCCCGTTTACAACAAACGGACACTCTGGAGCTATATCAGCAATTTCATCATCAAATAATGGGGAACCATATAACACATTTAAATCATTATTCGCACCAGGAACCCCAAAATATGCATGCCAAATCCACAATTTTTGATCAGCAACAGCTTCTAACATAAGAGTTGGGTATTTATGAGTACTCCTTTTGAACTGCCCATGTAAGGCCTTTGGGCAATTTTTCCAATCCCAATGCATACAATCGATACTCCCGAGCATTCCCGGGAGTCCATGTTTTTCTTCGTGCAATTGATATGTTTTTTGAATATCAGTTGCAGTTGGCCTTCTTAAAAAATTATTATGATATAAAACGTGAATGCATTTAGTAAAGTGATCTAAGCATTCTCGTGAAGTACGTTCAGCAATTTGCAAATACTCATCAAATGCATCAGGTGCAGTGCCGTATGCCATTTGGCGTATGGCGGATGTGCACTTTAAAATAGGACCAATACTATTACGACCGATCGCATCGATCCGTACTCTAAAATACCTAAAGTACTCAGGCAGGGGTTGCACATTATAACTTAAGATATCGTTGAGTATTTTATTAAAAAGTGTAGAACTCATACGATACCTGCGCCTAAACTTTTCTTCAGGATATTTCGGTTCATACTCGTCGTCACCAAAATAGTCGTCGATTAGCCTTTGTTCCGCCTCTTCTCGTTCACGAAATATATATGTCCTCCTCCTCTTTGGACCATCACTCGAACCCCCGGCTTCTTGCTCACACAAACCCACATAATGTTGATACGACTCATAATCCCGCATATATCGATCATAGTCGGGTTGAAAGAAAGCATCATAATGATCGTATGTGTCGGTTGGGTCCGACATCGTTGAGAATATTTGGATCCATATTTTAAAAAGAAAAATGAGAAGTATTGATCTAGAGATAATATATAGAAATTGTGTTTGAAGTTTATAACATATAAAATTGTGGGGTATTTATAGGGATTTTACAAAAAAGGGTAAAAATAGATTATTGAGGGCTATTTTTTTTCAAACAGAACGCTGCTCCCGCCAACGAATATACATTTTCAAAAAAAAAAAAAAAAAAATCTTTCGCTGTAGGGCTTGTTACACACGACGCGAGAGACTTGGCGGAAACCATGGATTGGTGCGCTATAGCTCAATCTCGCAGCCATAGCAATTGCAACGAACATGGCACCACCACTCCCTTCCCATCAAAATGTAACTTCTGACTAATGACTTCATTTTTACTCAACGACACTTATCATGAAAAAATGCATAAGAAACAACCAGAAATATTCTAAATTCTTGTGTTCTTATATCGTAAGTCAACAAGTACAATATGTTAGTTTAGTTCATACTAATCCTAAAATGAAAAAGTTGTAGGGCCCCCCCCCCCCGGAAAAGAAATTCCAACTCTAAAAACTGGGTTTAACATAACTAAATCCATTAAACTGTCACCGTTAACTTCACATCACTTTTCACTCCCATCATCAAACAAGATCCGGACCCCTACCCGAACTCTAATAAGCCTATTTGGGTCGGAGCCACTCGAAGTCAAAATCTTATCGGTCAAACCCGACTAACCCGAGTTCTAAATAAGGTCGGGTATCGGGTTGAAATGTTTTAACTAACTCGGGATCGGTCAACCCGATTAACACCCCTAGTAGTGACCAATAAACCGGTTAGACAAACATATCCTGCAAAACACTTGCAAAAAAAACAAATTTTTTGGTAGTCTAAATGACCAAACCACATCCACGATCTTTGCTTCACATGTTAAAGTAGCACCATAATAAGAATGACGCGTTAGGGTGGTGAATCTGCGTGAGTGAAAGTTCTCTATTCGAGATAGTTTAATATATGCAACCACACATCAATGTCAATTGAAAAAGCCCGTTAAAAGAAAGAAAATATATATGATTTTTATCTAACCTATCTGTTAAAGCATAATCATGTCGGGTGGAATTTTGACACTAGAGAAAACTAAAAGGGGGGGGAAGTGGGAAATATTTAACCGTTAATTTGCGTTTTAAAAGTTTGCTCAAAAAATTACTTAGATTCGAATTGTATGTTTCAATCAACCAATAATATGAAACAATCAATAAATCTATCTACCCACAATCACAATATAAACAATGAAAGATATACAAAAGACAATAAAAGAGATAAAGGAAAGAACGATCAAACCACAACAAAACAAGGATTATCAACGATTTATCGGTGGTTCGGCTACGAATCCACTTCGTCGCCCTGCCCACTCCCCCTAGTAATGCGACCGAATTTACAAGGTCAACAAGCTCCCCTTTAGGCGGAGGAAAATCGATTACACAGTCGCTTACGTTGTTTTTGACACTAAGCTAAATGTCGAGTCCTAATCTTAATTACTCTTAGCTAGACCAACTAAGACCAATCTACCCTTTACCAATGTATTGTTAAAGGACTAAAATACTAACCGCCTCACACAATCAACGCTATCGGATTTATACACTAGCTATTTTACACACAAACAACAAGATCAAGAAACTAAAGGTTATGATCTAGAAGAAGATAGAAGAAGACACTAATCTACAACACTTCGTTTATTCTTGCGAATAACGATGGGTTCTTCTCTTGCACTTGATAGAAGAAGGAAGAAGGAAAAAAGATGAGATTGGATCACTTGAAACAAGATTAAACTATGTTAGTGACCAAGAGATTTGGAGGGAGAACGAAGGTTTTAGTGAGAGAAAGAGAACTAAAAAATTCGTGCCAAGAGGTCTGAAAACCTAACTGCATGATAATAGTGCTATATTTAGAACCGCGAAACTTACCTGGGCAACGTTTCTACGGGCTTGTCCTGACGGTCAAGATATATCTAGTGGCCGTCTCTAGGTAGACCTTCCATTTTTTCCTGTAGTGGTGGAGTTAAAATTGTAAGAAACTTCAGTTATTTTATTGGTGGGGGGGGGGGGAGGGGGAGAGGGGGGGGGGGGGGGGGGGGGGGGGGGGGTTGGGGAGGGGACCAGTTTTTAAATTTATAATTACATAAAACATTTTTTTATTAAGAAATAATTTTTGAATATTTATTTTTGTAAAAAGATACTTGTTGGTAAAATGTTAATATGGTTAAGAAGAAATGTATTCCTTGCGTCACTAATCATGTTTAATGATTTGTGTTTACCCATACCTAAGTGATATTGTGTCGAATGGATTTTACGATTAATAAAAATAGACAAACGTTTATTTTAATCGTAGAAAGTTTTACATTTTGTTATCTCAAAACGTAAAAAAGTCAAAAAATATAAAATAACAATTTTTAAACATTGTTAGTATTTGTATTAACAATCTTCTCCTTTTTAATGATGACAAAATATAAACTCATTTACATAAAAATAAATATTTCAAGTTATTAATGAGTTTTAATCAATTTCTTCCCCTTTTTGTCGAATCCAAAAAGCTAGATCGTCGAATTGAGAAGAGAAAGAAATTGACGATGCTAAAGCTCCTCCTTGATGTATACTCTCTCTCATTTAGGGCACCAAGGGATCGCTATGGTTAATTGCTAGAAAAACAATTTGATGCACAAGTGCAAATAGAAATTATTCAACTATAGCAATATTACAGCAAATATTATGCATGGCTATGTAGAGAAAATAAGCCAACTAAATAAATAATGCCAAATCACCCATATAATAAATATCATCCTCATAAATAACTAAAGCAAATTCATGACTAAAAAGCGGATAAAATTATAAGACTAGAAATCAAACATAGAAACATAACATAGAAAGACATTTTTAAACTAAAGCTAGACTAGATGATTCTTGATGTCTAGGAGATGCTCTAACCAAAAGATGAGTGGTCATTTATTCAGATAAATTAAACATATGAGAAAGTTTAATTTTGACGAGGTGATAATGGAGAGGTTGGTGAGGCATTGTTGGGTGGAGCATGAAATTGAGTTGGAGGACGAGTGAGGTGGGACTCAAGTCAATGAATGTCATCTCTTAACTTATGAAAGAGAGTTCGGGTGTACATGCAACAATGACACAAACCGGAATGAAATGTGACTTGGTCATTTGTGGCGGGGTGAATTATGGTTGTTGATGGTGAAGGTGGCGACAAAGGGGTTTATGTGGAAGCATTTGCTACACGTTGAATCTTGGTTTCAATGACGTTGGATAGGTGGTGAAGTTGATTTAGTTCATTTACGATTTGCTCTCTAGTTTGATTTGGTGGTTGAGAGGTTGGAGATAGAGGTTGCAATATTTGGAAACTCTGGTGCGAAAATGTTAGGATGAGAAAGAGGCTGAAGGTGTAAAGAGTGAGTGTGTCACAAATGTCCTATTATAGACATTCGATGTTGTCTTGAGTAGTCGTAAGATGGTTTTCGAGAAGAAGACATGATAGATGAAGAATAATATGAGAAGAATTGATAAGATGATGAAGATTAGAGAAGATAAAGGGTTTATATAATAGGATTGGAGAAGAAGTTTAAGAAAAGCATGGTGTTGGGTGATAGAGATTCCAAGAATTGTTTGGCTAAACAGAAAAAGGTCAGAAAGTTCTAGTGACGGTGATGGTCCATAGATACAAAAAAGAGGGAACAATAAAAATTTTATGACCCTGCTGATGGCGGTCCCAGATCTGTTTGGAGGGCGCCCCATGTATTTGGGGGCCGTTTTCTGGGGATTACGAAATTTTTTCCAGAAATCCCAGTTTTTCATATTTGTTTAGAAAAGAAAGGTTATTGACAACAGGATGCAGCAAATCCTATTTCTCAAGAATAGCCTAATTCTAGTTTTTGTTATCAAAGTGCAAACAAGCTAGTATAATGCAAGTTAAATTTAGGGAGAATTGAGCATAGGCATAAAGAATACTTATCTAAGCATGCATGGAAATTAAAATATAGCATTAGATGTCTTAATAACATGCAAGATAGGGATTAGGATATAAAATTGAATGATTTTCCAAGGCAAGTTTTTCATCCCCACCTACTACCCTAAAAATTCTACTAATAAGTATCATACATCTTTAAACGCTTGGTCATTCTTTCTACCCTTCAGCATGTTTCTTGAGTGGCTCTTTCGATTGACCTTAACCCCTTTCGTTGCTCATCTTGGTGTATGACTTTAATGATTTTAGGATTTCGGTATTTGGTAATGTGCATAGTTTTACTTTCTGAGGTGGGGTTTTGAAAGACGTGGGGAACACATTGACAAAGAGTTGACAAAAATCTCGGAGGGTGAAGGAGTACAAGCACGAGAAAAAAAAGTAACTACTTTTCTTTCATCATCAATACCATCCATGTGATGAGATGATGATAGAAAGAACGAAGACGGAGAGAGGAAGAAGCAAGTTTGAAGACGACATCTTTTCATGCCATGAGTTGCTCGCGTCTTACGCTCAATTGAGGAGCAGGGGATACAAAACACGATTCATCATACAATGAAGTATCATTTGAACAATCAGGAAAATTTGAGCGACAATGTGATTGAGATACAATCTATCAATAGACATTCCATAAGGTAGATTGACCTTATTTGTCGCTATAACGGCTTCCATTCGTTTTTATAAGAATAAAAAATGCTAGAATAGTACTTTATGGAAGTCGCGATGCAATAAAGCATGTGACATAGACATGCCGGGACATGATACGGTTACCATCTGGACAAAACACGTTTTCACAAATGATTTCAACCTAAGATTTCATATAAGATTGAATTTCACGATTTAAAATTTCGTTTTCCTCAACATCAATGATTTTCTTATGATGAATATGAGTTATGGGTTTCTTTTGAGCAATTTGAACTAGGGATTTAATGTCATTGGGAGAGGGAGGAGAGGTTTGATAAATACCGTTTGAGGGAGTACAAAAATCTAAGTGGTCAAGTGACCACTTGTTGGAATAGTAAACTCGAAGATCTTGAAGGGAATACCCAAAGAATGGACTGAATCTCTTCAGAGAGTGAAAGAAAATGATTTATTTTGAATGACGGAAAATGGAGAACAACAAAAGTGACCCTCGGGATTATTGTCAAAAAGAACTTGACTATAGAACGCAAGAACAAAACGGGGGGAACAATTTGCACGCTTATTTTAAAAAGACACTCAAAAAAACCGATTGACCCAGAACTTAGCATTAAGAATATTGTATGTACAACCAACAGTCTTGATTTACAACCCGGTCCCACATGAATGTACCATTTTTGCAAGAAGTTTAAGAGTGATTTTGTACGATGTGATTTTGAATTCATTTGAGATAATAATGGGAATATTGAGTTAACGAGTGTTTTGGTGTATCCAACCTAGGTTTTACTCGAGCAGTTGTCACCATAAAAAGAAAAATAATATAGAGTTTTTATTATTATGAACTAGTAATGTTAATAAGAATATGAGTGCTAGTGTGTGTGATGCAACATAATGAGGGAGTAGCGGCAGAACACGACTCTAAAACAAAAAACCTATGAGTAAACCAAACACTCCCTTACTTCAATTTTTCAGCATCCAAACAAGTCCAAAATAACATATTGAAACACACGTATCTTGATTGATGGTCAAGATCATCAGCAGACATGCATGAAAACGTTTTTAGATGGTGTAAATAACAATGCATTAACACATTTTTTTTGTGTGTTCCTAACGGTGAAAATTTCGAATATAAGTAGGGTTTATTTGTTCATATATCAAAATTTAGTAATCAAACACACACATTATGCAAAACCTATGGTCTATGGGAAACATAGTAGTTACAACATTGATTTATTATGGTCCTACTTGCATACAAACAAAAAAAAATGAAATTCCTCAATTTGATTTTGTGTTCAATTAAGGAATCATAGACACGAATTGAAGAAGAAAATAGATGAATGAACATATTGATCACGTATCTTGAGTGATGGTTCATCGAATCCATCAATGCCTGAAATGCAAACTTTTAGAGTGTATTAACAATGCATAAAACATTGTTGTGTGTGTCCTTAACTAGAAATTTCGAAATAAATTGGGGTTTTTGTTCATATCAAAATTTTTATCAAACACACTCAATTATGCAAACCTATGTCTATGGGAAACATATTAGTTATACATTGTTTTTTTATAATATATGTCCAAATGCATACAAAACAAAAAAAATTGAAAATCCTCAATTTTGATTTTTGTGTTCAATATGAATCGATAGACACGAATAAGAGGAGATAAAATAGATGATTGACTTAGACAATTGATGAACTTTGTGAATTAGGAGTGATATTAAATGAGAATTGATCTTTCAGATGAGTTTTAGAGATAGATTTATAGTTTTTTGGTGTTTTTCGTAGTTTCGTCGCGAGGTCTGCACAAGAAGGGGTGTTTTTTTTGTGTTTAACAAAAATGTGAGACAACATAATAGCCTGACGGGTGCGTCCCATATCAATGATGGGGCCCCCTAATTTAAAATCAGGGGCCGCCCTTATTTATAAGGGCCTCCAGCTAGTGGAGGATTATGGATAAGAATTAGACCCAGATTTTTGAAGGAGTGAAGTTTTAATTTCATTTCGCTAACTTGAAAAAATGCTTAAAATACATACGATGAAGTAATTAAGATGTCGCGTGAACAAAAATGGAACAACCACTCGAATCGAGACAGAAGAAAAGAAGATACGATTTACGAAATGATGTTCCATCATTCTTAAACTAAGACAAAGATAATTAAACGATTCACGTTTAAGAGGTTTGGTGAGGATGTCGGCAATATTATCTTTGGACGAGACTTTTCTGATGGATATAATTGTCCCTTTATGACATAATCTCGAGAAAAGTCGATATGACGAATTTATGATCGTGTTTAGTCAGTGACGTGCATGGGTGGGTTTTTTGCTACAAAGGTTATATCTGCTGCCATATTGTCTCACATGACAGAACATCATCGTTCGAATGTCCGTGATCGATAATGAGTATTGTTTTCTATCCATTAAGTGCTTGTTGACATGCCTTTCCTCCGGTGCTTTTTACGAATTCGCTTCGGTCGTGGATAGTAGCAAAGCGGAGGTTTATGTTTCTTTTCGAGAACCATGATGTTAGACAACATCTCTAACGAATGTTACAAATACGCAGTGCTTTTTTTCGGTCCATATAATCTCCCGCATAGATCAGAGTCGGCAATATCACTATGGTTTCTTATGCCGATCCCCTTAGGATACCATAATCCTAAGTGTGTAGTGCCTTTAATGTATCGGAAGATACGTTTACCGCTTCAAGATGAGAGGTTTTGGGATCCTCTTGGAAGCGTGCACAAAGGCAGACACTAAACATGATATCGGACTTACTCGCTGTTAGGTATAATAAACTACCTATCATGCCTCAATACTTGGTACTATCTACCGACTCACATTCTACGACTTCGTGATTTTAGTAATCCTCGGAAATGAGGTTTTTACTTGGTTAGAATATTCTTAAGCCAAATTTCTTAATTGCATATTCTTTAATAATTTAGATTGATTAAAGCATATACCATCTTCCATTTGTTTTAGTTGTAATCCAAAGGAAGAAGTTAAGTTTCACCCATCATGATCAATCTCGAACTTGTCCCATGCATGATTGTTGGAAAAGTCATCACACATTCTTGACAATGAACCCGAATAAAATGTCATCAGAACATATATTTAAACAATGAATATTTGAAAATCTTGACTTGACTATTTTTTGCCAACTTTAAAGTTTCATCCTCCATGCATTTACTTGGTTTTTCTTTCGTTAAACACTATCATTGCGTCCGTCTCAACTAAAGTCACCGTTCCAACAATGGTGATGTCTTAGAGGGAGGAGGAGTTTCATCGAATGTCAACGATTAGTGGATTCCTTCAGTTTTCCATGGGGTGTTTGTTTAGTATATTGTAGGCCATTTACTATTTTGGGAATAACCTAAAAAGACAAGTTCATATGACTTTGGGTCAAACTTAGTAAGATGGTATTTGGTGTTTAAAATGAAGCACGTGCTTCCAAACACTTTAAAATAATCAAGAATAGGTTTCCTACCTCTCAAGAGTTCAATAAGGTGTTTTTTCCTAATATGACCTCTAACTAGATTCGTTTGAGGGATGTATATTAAGTGCTACGGCGTTACACCAAAACTTTTGTGGTAACGAAAAAATTGTTCATTATCAACATGGTTCAACTCATTCTTGTAGTGTCCCTATTTTTCCTTTCTACATGCAATTTGAGTGTGGAGTGCGTGGATCCTCCGAGAAGTTTATGTGTAATACCATTGGCATACAAAGACTCGTCCAAATTAAACTTCATTATCAATTTCCCTATCGTGGTTCGTCCTAATTGACACTATTGAACATTCTAGTTGATTTTTTATTTTCCTACTAAAGATTTTAAATTGCTCGAAAGCCTCGGTTTTATTCTTAAGAAATCTTGTCCAAGTATACCTAAAATAGTCATCTACTTGAACTACAAGTCTAGAGTTCCTCCGTAAACTCGACTCCCGTATGGGCGATGGACTGCAAAGATCCATGTGAAGAATCTAAGCATCTAGTCATTGAACTAATTCTTGAGCTTTGTGACTAGCATGAGTGTTTCAATTTTGCAAGCATCACAAAAATGTTGATCAAACTTAAGCTAGAGGTAAGTATTTCCTAACTAATTTCCTTAGAATGCCAACTGATTGAATAAACGCACATATTTTGCGGGATCCTAAATCTCCTATGCCTCAAAAGTTGGATTAATACTACAATCGTTGTAAGACAACCTTTGTCCTTTCGCTCTTACCTAATTTCATCACATACAAGCCGTGTTTCCTAATACCAATACCTATGACTCTTTTCCTGTCCTTATCTGATGTTCACTGATCATGTTCGGATATCAGGAATATTACTTTAACACTTATTAACAAATTTTGACCTATACTTAGCAGTTAAAATGTTAATTATACAACATGCTTTAAACAATATCTATATTAAAGAGAGTCAAAATAGAAATCGTACATTTGCTAGACGATGTTACCGTGAAGATTACTACCAAAAATGACATTACCTCCATTGTATCCTTGTAGAGTGGATAAGAGCTTCGGTTGCCTATTATTATGTTTTAGAGCACCGCTATCTTTTATCCACCTCAATT
Source organism: Tanacetum coccineum (assembly GCA_026074375.1). NCBI lineage: Eukaryota > Viridiplantae > Streptophyta > Magnoliopsida > Asterales > Asteraceae > Tanacetum > Tanacetum coccineum. Next base: position 11,944 of record BQNB010034420.1, read on the forward strand.
CGGTTCCCAGTCGACTCCCAAGGCATATCTAGTTATTATAAGATAACAACTCAAACATTGAGTCTCTAATGCTCTCATGGGTCCAAAGTTGTTAGTGCTAAACATCCATTGCCTTTGTTGCATTTGATTGGGATGTAATAACGGAGAGCACAATTCCCATGGTGGTATGTGTTTAATTACACATACCTTTTACCTTTAAAAACAAGTTAAAATAACCAAAAACGGACTTAAAATGCCAAAAATATATGCTTGTTTTGTCGTAATTTGGTTGTTCAGGAATAAAAAAACGGAAATATCTCAGAAAAGGCGATAAAAACGAAAAGCCAAACGACAAAACCGACACGGATGGAAAAGCGTTGGGAAAAGACAAAGACAAGAACAAACCCCAAGATCTGAAAAAGGTCAACCAAAGTCAAAATCCCCGTCAAATCCAAAGTCGCGAAGTAGAAGAAAAATAAAGTTTAGGCCAAAATTGGCCAAGTCCCTAACTTAATTAAATGAAGGATATAAAGAAAATGCTTGTAGGGACTCATGCTTCATTTCTCGCCAAAGAAAACCACAAGGGCATTCCTGCCAACCCAAGACAGATTATACTCCACAAGGACTTGTGTGCAATAACCAATATAACTTTTCAGGGGTGTTTTCTTGTCCAAATCCTCAAACATTTGCAACCACAAAGCTGACTAAAAAGAAAAATTGCATAACCAACTATAACCTGAGAGGACCCACGACCTGTACAATCCCTCAAACCCTCACGCCCGATTGAAAACACTGTACATGTCTTCTACATCCTTTCCCGCTAAATTCCACATACTCCTACCCCAAACTGTCACTACTCTCATCCCTCGATGACCGTCCCCACATCCCTCCAAACATTCTCTAAAACCTAAACCCCACCCCCCACATGGATTGGCCAACGCGGTAAACCAAAATCCCTCAGCTCGGACCAATTTGTTGATATAGTTTTGGAGTGGCACAACTCAATAAACCAAGGGCCAGGATTGCCCTTGTGTTTACACACACACAACAAGCACACAAGGCTGTTTTGTGTCTACAAAGAAGCACAGAAGTGAAGTAAAGAAGAGAAGACCAAAAACCCTAGAAGGCTATTTGGCTATAAAAACTTTTTGTTGCATAGAGTGCAAAGTTAGTTTTTTGAAGTGTGTAGATTTAAGGGCTTCAGTTTTTAGTTTTAACTTAATGTACTTGTACTCTCTTTCTTTTATGAAAATTCAGTTTGTCTTTCACATTGTGTGCTAAGTTACTTATTCTTCTTTAAAAATCATATAAGCTCTTAATATAAGCACTTTATAATCTGTTTTAAAACTTAGATACAGAATTTAAGAAAATTAAAAAAAAAACAAAATTTACTGATGTTTAATTTAGAGCCCATGGAATGAAGAGCAAACTGGATGGCTCATTGGGTTGGCTTAGTAAAGCTTATTTATAAGCAAGGTAGGATAGAACTTATTTAGTGGTTCTCTCACACTACCCTTGTTTGAGCATCGAGTAGTCAGTAAGTTTTTTTTATTATTTTCAGCTTAATTTTCACTGTTTGCTATTTAGCTTATTAAAGATGCGTTATCTATCTGTTTGCTTTTACTTTTTCTTAGTGCTTATTTATTGCATGTTTAGTGATAAGTATGACTTCAAGAGTTGAGCTTATTCAGTTTTTATAAGTTTTAAACATCCTTTTTAAGATATAAAAGGGTGTTTGGGTCAAGCCCAAAATGGGTCAAAATGGTGTCACCATGGGTTGTGGTCATATGGCCAACTTAGGCTTAAGTAATTAAGCTATTTTGAGACTGTTTTCAGAAGTTTACAAGTTTAAAAGTTGATTTTCAAGTTTTTTCATTTTTCCCTAAGTCTGCTAGTTTTAAAGAGGGGTAAAAAAAAGCTTATTTGCTTAATGTTTAGAAAATTTGAGTTTTAGTTTATTCAAAGATGGTCCATTTGTGAGTGTCTAAACAAGTTTATTAGAAGTGTTTTGGTCATTTGTCAAAATTGCCAAAATTTAGTGAAGTCACAATAGTAAAGGAAAAAGCCCTTTTTCACAAACAAAAACCAGCAGGTTTAACTTTGTGTTTTAGCAAATGGAATAGTTGAATACATGCTCTTCACAAGCCCCCTTTTTAATCCTATTTACCTAGCTATTTTTTCATTTTAAGCTAGTTGACAGCTTATTTCCAGCTGTCAATTAAGCCCCCCCATTTTTTGTTCATTTCCCCTGTGCTAGGGGGCAACCCAAACTTCAACCCACTTTTCCTAGCTTATAGGGACCTCACTCAAGCTTTGGCTTTTCGTTAAAAAAAGCCCAATAAGCTCCTTTGATAAGCCCCTTTAGTTTGTAGACTTTAGTTTGTGCCTCTAGTAGCGTTAAATTATAAGCCAAATCTAGGGCCTTTTGAATTTTTTTTAGCATAGTGTATGAAAATAGCTTAATTTCTTCTTGGCTTATTAGGTGCCTTATTAGTGGTTGAATATTCAGTTCTTACCTTGCTTATTAGGAATATTGTGGCTTTCTGTTTGCTATTTACTTACATTCTTGGCTTATTATGTGCTAAAAGTCGAGTATCAAAAAGCCACATTAATCTTAAGCTTAGCGTTAAAGCTTCCTGTCTATTATAGCCTTTTCCAGCTATTTATGTTAGAATTAAGTTCATAAAGTAGCTTCATTAGGTATTGTAGATAATTCCTTTAAACTTATTTATTCAAAAAGATAGCTTAATGGTCCAAAAAGTCAAAAGAAAAAGCCATATTGCCTATTAAGCTCAATTAAGGCAAACTGCATCAAAAAGCTCTTGTTTCCATGCTTATTTAGTTAGCTTTCTCAAAAAGCTGTATTATGAAAAATGATAAGCTCAAGTGTTTATCAAGTTTGGTGTAAAAAAGTTTTGGAAAAAAAAGAGATAAAGAGGAGCAACCCAGGGTGAGCAAGACTTCGTACGCCCGGTTCTCACAACACCTCGCATACACCTCTTTTATAACCAACCTCCAACGCTGGTGCCTCTTGTGGTCTTTTCTGTGGGAAGAACCCTTAGCAATTGGTATTTAAGGTATTTTGGCCCATTATAGTTATAAAGCCTCGTATGAGCTTATTTTCGGCTTATTCATAAGCGAATTTATGTGGGTTTTTCTTATTTTTTTCTTAGGATAGTCGTCGGAAAAGTAATTATAGAAATATTTTCCAGAATTTTTAAAAATTAATAAGTTTCGTAATTTTTTTAATTCATTTCGTAAAAGTTTTAAAAAAATTAGTTAAAATACATAAAGTTATCAAAAAAAAAAAAGATTTTCTTTTTTTAGAAATTTTCTTTGAGATCATATTTACCGTAGGAAAAATAGAAAAATTTCGTAGGGTTAATTTCTGCAAACTTTTGAATTTTAAAAGAACGGGTCTCGGTTACGGATATTGACTGGACTCGTTTTTGAGTCAAACGACCTCCATTTTTATCTATTCTGTTTTTCATTCTTCATATTAGTCCCTAGAGTAAGTTAGAAGTAAAAATTTCTTGTAGGGTTAATTTTTAAGATATTTAGGTTTTTGACCCCTTGTTTCTGGTATTCTTATGCTCTCTCGTTTTTCAGCTTAATATCATAATTTTTAGTTTTTCTTTCTCAGGATCGTTTTTGTTTGTTATTGATTAATTTGGCTTCCTACTCTCTCAAATCATTAATCTCATTCAAGACTCCAATTTTCCCACGGAATCATTCTCCACACACCTCGTTGGGGATAAACTAGTCCCGTTGATATTCTATTACTACTCCCTCGGTTTCATTGATTGTTTTTAGATTATACTTATTATATATATTTTATATATATATTATATATAGTTTAATAATTCTCAAATTAATTTTTGGCGCCGCTGCCGGGGAGGCTGTGAAACCAATTATCGTTGCGTTTGTCAAGAAGTGTTTGAATATGTGAATATTATCATACAAAAAAAAAAACCAAAAAGTACAAAAATATTTTCATTTTCTTTTTAGTATAATTATCATTTAAAGAAAAACCAAAAAAAAAAAAACCAAAAATATAAAAACATTGTCTTTAATTATAAATAAAATTCACAAATTGGTAAAAATACCAAAATATAATATTCTCAATTGAGGTATTATCATAATAACTTCCGGTGACACTCTTTTTGGTATCGCAACTCGAACAAAAAAAGATTTTAAAAACTGCCTTTCTGTGCTCTTGCGAGGACGGTTCACCTTTTAAAAGATAAACAAACTATAAGAGGGGTATAAGGCGGGTTGTTCCGAGGAACTACGACCCTAAAGGAAAAAAGTTTTTAATAGCTTCCCTCTTTCCTATTCCTCCGCTCCTTTGTGCGTTTTTTTCCGAAGAGCTACCGAGAAGCTTGTCGATTATTAGGTTTAAGTTGTCTTTATCGTTGTCCGTTATTAAAATAAATTATGAATTTACTTTGTTAACACCAAAAGAACCAAAAATTACAGTGTAAATTTTCTTTCATTAGTGTATGCACACGTCGTTCGCCAATCTCGAAATCTCAAAACAATACAGCACCATGCCCACCACCTGTAGTGAACAATTTAAATCTTGAAGACCATTTGAAAATATCCGATCCGCTTAGCTCCGATGGAATGATACCCGGACTATGGGCTCCAGATTGCTTGAAGCACCCACCGCGGTTTACGAGGATGCCATCGTTGTGCCGTGAAAACATCGCGGACAACGTTTGAGCTATAAGCACGTCTGCTTAACCTCTGTTATTAAAAACAAGCAATTTCGTTTGGACAAAACAAAGAAGTAGACCTCATGCCCCACAACTGATATTTCAACAGATCACTTCTAAGATGAAGTTCCGAAACGTCCCGAGTACTCGGTAAACAGCTTATGCTTTTCCATTTTGCCGCTCGGAGGGGGTAGCCCTGATTTGGCTATGAAAAAGAACCCCCTCGATCGATGCATACAAGGATATCTTGGTCCTCGAAATTCTTCAACAAATTTTTCCCTCCGCGGTCTAAAACTAACAGAATCTTCGAAATGAAAATCACGAGATTTCAACAGGAAGATTTAATGAGACGTTTTATGAAGCATGGGACCAGGATTTAAACTATCTTCTTCGGGTCAATGTCCACATCAAGAGATTTCAGACATTGCAACAACACGATACACGTGCTACGAAATTGCCTTAAACTCTAACGATCAGGATTCGTTAAATTCCACCGCGGGTGGCAACTTTCTGGATAAAATGCCTCGTGATTGCCTAAGGATCATTGAAAGCAAGTCCAAAGTTCGTAATTCACGTAACAAACCGGCTTTGTTGGGAATCTCTTCCAGGTTTCTGGAATGAAAATATGGTGAAGAGCTTTACTTCTTGATAAGATAAAAATCAATCTCCGCGCCTCCTACTCCCTGTCAAAGCGGTTGAGGAAAAGTTATGTTATCTTTCTGTGGTAGCTCATTCCTAGCCCAAACTTGTCTCACGCACCCACTGGCAATGTTTATCGAGATAATATTCAAAACTATGTCCCTCACAAGCAGCCGTGCAGCTACGTCTACAACCAAGGAAACAACCGGTTAGCTCTGAGCGCGCCGATTTCAAAGCAAGATTCCGACCTCCCGGTTTTTTTCGCTCCCGCTCCCAAAACAATCATAATGTCCAAATCAAGGAAACAATCAGAATCGTTACAACCAAGAACCGGGGAATTTCCAGATCAAGCTCCCAGCTTTACAACCCCCGGTTCATCATGTCAAATCTATCGCCTTAGGTTGTTTCAACCTTCTCTGCTTATTAAGCCCCAGCCTATCAATCTCCAGCTCTCAGATTTCAAGGTGTATCGAAGGGAAGATTTCCAAGCCTACGGTAAGGCTAATGTGATGCGTTATAGGAACATGCAAACTCAAGGTCAAAACACCCAAAATCAATTGACCAATCTCACAGACATGACTTTCATATTTAGTCTCACTTCCAAACCGCCTCTACTTCGGGCAACTCTCCGCTATAACCATCTGTTACTGAAAACCGCGATAAGAGATTAAAGGGATCTACCAATCAAGATGCGTGTAGCTTTACAAGGGACCCATCGAGATTCAGAACTACTTCTTCTTTCTAAAGTAGTAGAACGTAACCCGAGGTCACAAAGGATAACGAGCTCTCCTAACTAATAACGAAAGCACCGAAGACGTCCGCACCTCCGTTTTCCCTGTTGTCCATCATAAATCAATCTCTATCCCGTAAAATGCTCCATTTAGTCTTCAAGGCCTAACCAAAAAGCATCGATTCCATTTCCTTCAAGAAGAAATGATGAAAGACGTCGTGAAAAAGCTAACGACCAAATTGAAAAATTCTATGAAATCTTAAGATTTGAGTTTCGAAATTAGCTTTACGGATGCCTTGATGCATTATGCCAAAAATTCGCCTCGACTCTAAAAACCTTAATCGGAAACAAAGAAAAAAAGTTGATGAAATGGCTAGATACCCCATTAATGAGAATTGCTCACGTCCTCCTAACAAGTTACCAAAGAGAACTTGGAGACCCTGGCCGATTTCTTATTCCATGTGAATTTTTCGGGATTAATACATGCAACGCCTTGGCCGATCTTGCGCAAGCATTAATCTTATGCCATATTCCGTATGGAAAAAGCGACTACTCTTCCCGAACGAAAACCCCGACTGTGCATGACGCTTGATTACGATCGATCAATCTCTGAACCAATCTGTAATCGCTGAAGACGTCATGTAACGGTAGGAAAGTTCCAATTTCCTGTCAGATTTTAGTGGTCGTTCGAATTAGACCAGACCCTCGAGTTCCCTGGATTCTCGGGAGGAGTTTCTTAAGACCTTCTAGGCCTTAAACGATGTATACGAGGGTGAAATAACCCTTCGTGTTAGCAGAGAGGCCATTACATTTAATCTGGACCAAACTTTGAGATACACGGCTAATTACAATCATATGATAGCAAACCGAATTGACGTCATTGATTTGGCTTATGAAGAATACTCCAAGAAGTTCTTGGTTTCTCAAAGTGATCTCGAGTGGAAATCCCACTCCTTACAATGATCCAATCATATCTAACCACCTCTATCCTACTTTAACTCCATATGGGGACAATGATGTTTCTCTTATCGAAGAAGCCCGACTCTTTTCTTGCTATAAAAGGATGATCCTAACTTCACCCGGAGAGTTGATCCAACAGATTAATGACCTGATGTGGACATACTTCTCCTCGAAGCAATACTTAATAGGGATCTACCTCACCAACACACTCCCAATCAAGGAAATTATTTTCCAAAACTCAAAAAGATTCTTAAAATTTTGAAGCAAACCTCATTAATGAGCCCCCCCTGAGGTTGAACTCACGGAACTTGACAACCTCATTTAGAATATGCAATAGGTTAGAGGTGACACCAAGTTGCCCAGACATTGAATTGCAAAAGATTTAAAGAATGAGGAAAAGAGCACTCTATAGCGAGTTCTAAGTCCCCCACGCGAGCCGATTGCTTGGAAACTTCTGATATACAAGGTATTGACCATGAGTATTGTACCCATAAAAAATCTCATGGAAGAGGACTACGAACCAAACGGTTCAACATCAAAGCGGGTAAAACCAAAAAACCCACGACGTCAATCAAGAAAGAAAAGTTAAAAGCTTCTTGAAACCGTGGATTAATTTATCCGATCTCAGACAGCCCATGGGTTACCCGGTTGCATGGTGTAACCCGAAAAAGGGTTGCATGACTCGTACGAAAAAAAACGATGAAAATGATCTATACCTGACATCGATTGTCACAGGGTGGAGATATGATCGACTATAGAAAGTTGAATGAGGCAACCCGGAACGGACATTTTCCAAACTTCCCTTCTTGTGACCAAATCGTCGAAAGACGTCGCGGGAAACCAATTCTATTGGTTCCTCGATGGCTTTTTTTGGTGTATTTCCTGATTCCCTCATAACCCGAATGACGCAAGAAAAGACAACCTTTACTTGCCTATACGGAACATTGCCTACCCTTGCCCGGCATGCCTTTTTGGGCTTATGCAAATGCACCGCAACGTTCCCACGATGTATAAGTGGCAATCTTCGCGACGACATATCAAAAACGAGGAAAGTAGTTGATAGGATGTCTTTTCATCTTCATATCGGGGATTTCTTCTCTACATGGCCATATTCCCATTTAGACAAAATGTGAAAACGATGTGAAGACCACCAATTTGTTCCTAAACTTGGGAGAAATCCATTTCATGGTAAAAGAAGGCATTGTTCTGTGACACAAAATCCCAAGTCAGGATTAGGTAGACCAAGCTAAATGACGTTATCGCCAAGCTCCTCACCCACTACTGTAAAAGTTCCGAAGTTTTATCTTGGCCTGTCGGTTTTTACCGACGTTTCATACAAGTCATCTCAAAACAAGCCCGCCCAATAACTCACTGCGTGCCTTGAAAAAGAGACTCCATTTTTCTTCTCAAAGAGAGTGGTATCGAATCTTTAATACACTTAAAAAGAAAATTGACTGAGGCTCCGATTTGATTGCTTCCCGCCTGGGACTAATTGCCCATCGTACTAATGTGTGATCAAGTGATTATTGCAATTGGGGCATCCGTAGGGCACTCAAAAGAATAATGCATATTCCAACCAATTCAGCTATGCCAGCAAAACCATGACTGAAGCTCAAGCACACATCAACTATGACCGAAAAAGAATTACATGCCGTAAGTAGTAAGCCTTTTGAGAAATTTCTAGTCTCAGATCTGTAGTTAGTCTGTTCAAGAGGCAATAGTGTATACCGACCAGTTCTGCTATAAAGTCTCATGTCTTTTATCGGTAAAAAGGAATGCTAAGACAAGACTGATGTGGTGGATCCTTTGCTCCAGGAATTCCTGTTGTCATCCGAGACAAAAAAGGAGCAGAGAATCTGGCCGCCGATCATCTTTTCGGACTTGAGAACCCTCATCAAGATAAACTCAAGAACAAGGAAATCACGGAAACATTTCCTCTCGAACTCTTGGATCGGTTGTGCTCTTCGTGTTGATAGTACCCATGGTTGTGTGAGATTTTGCAAACTACCAATGCGGGGAATTTCATTGTCAAGGAATGTTCATCCCAACAATAGAAAACAAGTTTTTTCAAAGATGTTAAACTCTACTTTTTTGGGATGACCACCTTTCTTGTTCAAAATCTGTACGGATACCATGATTCCGGCGGTGTGTGCACGACACAGAAACTCTTGTGACATTCTCGAAGCTTGCCACAAATGGACCCACGGGGACATCACGTGCAAATCTCACCGCCAAAAAGTCTTTGATGCCGGATTCATTTGGCCTTCAATATATTAAGGAGTCCCACGAGTTGGTTTAAAAAATTATACCGACTCTTTTGGTCCAATGACAAGGAAAAATTTCACAAAGGGATGAGATTGCCTCAAAATTCTAAAGCTATCCAAGTTTGTGAAATCTTTTGACGTTTGGTAGGCATCGATTTTCATGGGAACCGATCCCAATCTATCACAGAGGCAACCAATACATACTTGTGATGCTGTCGAATACCTGTCAAAATGGGTTTGAAGCAAAAGCGTCCCCACCAACGACGCCCGAGTAGTTTGCAAATTTGTTTAAATATCTCTTGCTAGAGTTAGGCTGCCCGATCCTCGTTGCCAACAGCAGTGATCGGTGGAACACAATTTTGCAATGACCCATTTGCAAAGGTCAGCTTAAATATTGGGGTCACTCCGTCGACTCCCACCCGGCCGTATCACCCACAGACAAGTGGCAGGTAGAAGTATCGAATCGTGGTTTAAAAAAGAATTCTTGAAAGGACATGGGCGAAATTCGTGCCTCTTGTCGGAGAAAAACCAACTGGATGACTGCTCTCATAGGGGCCTTCCGTACTAGCGAACAAAACACCCATCGGGTGCACTCCGTACAAGTTGTAAAATGAAAGGCATGCATCTGCCGGTTGAGTTAGAGCACAAGGCTTACTGGGCCATTAAACATGCAAACTTTGATATCAAAACCGCGGGAGATCAACGCAAAGTCAACTCAATGAATTAAGGAACTGCGTGATCAAGCTATGGAAATTCCTTTGAATCTACAAAGATAAACAAGAGGAATTCATGACGGAAGATCAATAAACCAGCATTTCAACGTCGGTGTTCAGTCCTCCCTCTTTTAACTCAAGATTGAAAATTTTCTCCGTCAATTTGAAGTCCCGTTGGTCAGGACCATTTAACCAATTTAGTTCCAGTTTTTCCAGTATTGGCACCGTTTGATTATCCTAAACTCGGAGCCAAACTTTAAAGGAAATGGTCATATCGTCTCAAGCAAAGTAAATGGTCATCGTCTGAAGCACTATTTTGGAGGGGATGTCCCTGCTATGGATATCCCGGACCTCCAAACCTTCCCTAAGGACAATTAAATTCAGGGAATTGGGTCAAGCTTAGTGACCCTAAACAAGCGCTTCGTGGGAGGCACCCCATGCTTATCCTAGTTTATCCGTAATAGTATGCTAGCTTAGTAGTAATGAATAAGTGTTTAGTTGTTGTGAGGAGGCTTGCCTCTACCTTTTCCATGTTTTGTATTTTGTGCTGTTTTGTCCAGGATGTCCCGGATTTTTGAAGCCTCTCATGCTCGCGGTATTTGACCTTCGATCACAAGAGCTTCACAATCCTCAGCTTCATTTGGGAATCCCGATATCCTAATCTTATCGACTAACGTTTATCTTTAAGCATACTTCATAAACGGCTTAGGATTTACGTAGAGACCCTTCTTAAAACATTGAGGACAATGTTTCATTCTAGTATGGGGGGATCTTCGATTTGATTGTGCCTGCAGCCGTTGTTTCTCACGTAATCCCGTTTTTACCACCAAAATTTCAAAAAAATGAAAAAAAAAATAAAAATTTTCAAAAATAAAATAAGTGTTTTGTCACAATTTTGACTTTCCTGCTGGGTAGAATAAGAGTAAATTTTGACTCGATCGAGCGTGTTGAGCTCTAGCTTGTTCCTTAACATTTAGACTAAGCATTCGCGAATATTTGCGAAGAACGAAAAATGATAGTGTTAAGTATGAGCTGGATGCTAAACAAGGATTATTTGGAAATCTTAAGAGCTCATGTGTGTAATTTGTCGTTTTTTCTCCCATAAGCTCTTAACCTGATTAATATACGTGCTACTTTTAGAAATTAAACTTAAATCAATAATTTTTATGTAGTATATAGCAAAAACTTTAGCCTTAGTTCAAATTTATACTTGAATTTTTCAAAAAGACGTTTTCCCTATATATATTAAAAAAATGATGATGAAAAATGCAAAAATATAATAAATATAAACTGTGGGTTGATAAAAGTTTGTTGTATCTTGCCGGCTCACAACCGATGTTGCAGCCTTCTAAAAAGTCGAGGGTTACAAATTGCATAAATAGTTAATATTAAGTGTGAATAAAAGATCTCTTTTTGTTAAATTCAAATATGCTTTTGAACTTTGGCTATTCTATTTTATAAGCTATGTGCATACGGAAAACCTAAGAGTTTATGAAACCTAAGGTCTGTGAGTCCCGATACTAGTCTCTGTGGGGTGTCAAAAGCCTGGTCACTTGACCGCAAGGTTGGGATGTGCCGAGACGAAATCGCTACATGGGATGATCTCGCCTTTAAACTCATTTTTCTCGGGTGGAACGTGAAACATAGAATGTTGCGAAACATTGATCCATGGTTGAAATTCAAAATAGCACATACACCTAAGATATAATAATTGTCGGGAGTGAAAAGTTTACAAGTTGCAAATATGAGTAGTGTTAGCATCTTAACTCATAATTAACGGTGATTTCGTTTTAAGCTTGGTTTGGAATAAGTGAAAAGTCGGGAACGATGAATTTATCCTTTTTGGGGCATTCTCGGATCGAAATGCATCTTGTTCTATGATCCCTTAAAGTTATAAAATAACGAAAGTCAAACGTTCTAATTAGTTGCTTAATATGAAAACTACAAAAAAAGAGAAAAATGAAAAATACAAAAAGATGTGTAGGAATAAGTGTATATATAAAAATGGTAAAGACGGGGATTTTCAAAACTTATGAGTCTTTAACTCCCTTGATGAACACTTAGCTACTTTTCGAAGTTATTAGTCGAGGGTGATTGAGATTCTTAGTTTTCTAAATGCTTACTTCATAGCATTGCGTGAGGACACGGCAATACCTTAGTATGGGGGATTTTTGGTATGTGTTTAATTACACATACCTTTTACCTTTAAAAACAAGCTAAAATAACCAAAAACGGACTTAAAATGCCAAAAATATGCTTGTTTTGCTAATTGTGTTGTGCAGGAACGGATATCTAAGAAAAGGACGAAAAACGAAGCCAAAACGACAAAACCGGACACGGGATGGAAAAGTATGGTAAAGACAAAGTCAAGACCAAGCCCAAGTCTGAAAAAGTCAACCAAAGTCAACCCCGACAAATCCAAAAGTCAAACCCGAAGCCATAAATGAAGAAAAATAAGTTTAGGGGCCAAAATTGCCAAGTCCCTAACTTATTTAATGAAGAAAATGAAGAAAATACTTGTAAGGGACTCATACTGCCATTTCCCCAAAGATATACTACAAGGGGTGAATGGCAGATTCTTGTATCACAAAAGGACCTCTTTTGCAATCCCTATATAACACTTGAGGGACTGTTGTTGCAAATTTCCAAACTTATAAACCCCACAAGGATGTGTGATGCAAAGACCCATATAACCTTTAAGGGCTAAACATGACAAACCCACAAACCCACACCCAGTTTTAAAACACTATATATCTTCCAACACCAATTCCCGCGAAAACTCCACACCCCGCTCCTGTCACTTTCAGACCTCGTTGACTTCACCACATACCTCCAAACCTATCACTAACATAAACCCTGCCCCCCACATGGTCAATGTCCACGGTGGAAATCCAAAAACCCTCAATTCGATCAATGGTTGAGATCAATTTGAGTGGACAACAAGAAAAATGAAGGGTTCAGATTGGTTTGTGTTTCTACACACACAACAAACATATATGGGCATTTGTCTCTACAAAGAAGCACAAAGAGAAGATGCCAAGAAAAAAAAAACCCTAGCTCGTTTTTTATAAAAGCTTTTGTAAGCCCTTGAGGCAAGTTAGTTAGTTTTTAGAGAGTAGTTTTAGAGTTCAGTTTTAGTTTTAAATAGAGTAACTCAGTTTAACTTTTATGTACTTGTAATTTGTTTCAATGAAAATTCAGATTTAAGTTTCAAATTGTGTTCCAAGTTTTAACCTCAACTATTATTTCTTTTCAGCTCACAAAAGCTCTCAATTCAGCAACCTTTAACCTGTTTTAAACTTTGATACAAGAATTTAAGAAAAATTAAAAAGGAAAAAAAGTTACTGTTTGTTAAGCTAATGGATGAATGAGCAAACATGGAAGGCTCATTGGGTTTCTTAGATAGCTTATTTATAAGCTTGGGTAGGTCTTAGAGCTTATCTAGGTTTCATACACTCCTGTTTTGAGCAAGGAGTTCAGGTATACTCTCTTTTTAATTTTTCAGCTTATAATTACTGTAGCATTGCTTATTGTAGCTTATTCTCTGCTTATTTCAGTCTTTTATTGCTTATTTATATTGTTTATGCTTATAAATGCCCTTTAGTTGCTCTTGTATCATTTACTTGTCATTTGCCTAAAAACTGCCTTGATATGTCTATTTTTGCTTTTTGCTTATTAGCTTATTGAAGTGCTTATTTCTTTTTGCTTTTTACCTTTTATTGCTTATTATTGCATATTTAATAGTTGTCTTTAAAATTTATTGCTTAATTCAGTCTTTATAAGTGTTAAAATCCGTTTTTGAAAGTCTAAAGGGGTGTTTGGGTTAAGCCCAAAATGGGTCAAAATGGCATGGTAATGGGTTGGGGCCATTTGGCCAACTTTGGTTAAGCATTACTAAGCTTATGAGAAGCTATTTTTCCAAAAAGATTAAGTTTAAAGAGAGTTTTCAAGTTTACTTTTTGTTCTCTTAAAACTGTTGGAAATTCACTAGGTTCAAATAGCTTATTGGGTTAAGCCATAGTAAACCAGAATTAGAGTTCACTTTGGTGTCATTTGTGTGTGCAAGAACCAACTAGTAGAGTTCCTTAGGAGTCCTTAGTTTTTGTTAACAATTCTGTCAACTAGTTTCAAGAATTTTTCATAAGTAAAAATAGTCAAGTTTTCAATCCCAATTATCAGATAGCTAATAATATTGTTAGGTCTTGTATTTTTGAGCATAAGCTCACCACAAAGCACACCCCATCTGTTTCAAGCTAAATATAATTTCAAGCTTATTATAAAGCTTATTTTGGCCTGAACTTTTTAGAAACTGCCAAAATTCCCCTGGTGCTAGACAGTGGGGTTCAAGAGCCCTTTTCTAGCTTATTTGTGAACCTCATCCTGAGCTTTTGGCTTTTCTAGAAAGCCCTTAAGCTCTTTTAATAAGCCCCTTTGTTTCAGACCTTAGGAACCCCTCTAGGTTGCTTATTTTTTAAGCCTAAAGTGGACCTCCTTGACTGATTTGTACCCATTGCTTATTTGCTTGTTTGGCTTATCTCTCTGTTTTATCTCGATTATTTCTATGCATAGGGCTTATTTAGGTTAGGGTAGCTAGTCTCTTTTGCTTATCTTCAGTTTTCCTTAGCTTATTAGTCTCTTAAGCCCTCTTGTTAGCTTTTCTTAAGTCCTTGTGCCTTAAAGCTCAATTAAGCTAGCTGTCTTTTTTTACTTGTAATTTTCTGCTTGCTTATTTCTGTCTTAGATTAGTTTTTAAGTGCTTTTCAAAATTTTAATTGAGCTTTTTAAGTTTTTAAGCTTAGCTTATTAGCTTTTTATTCAAAATAGTAGTGGGTGTTAAGTTTTATAAAAAGTTTAAGGGTTTTGTCATAATAAGCTGTTTAACAGCTTATTTCTTTAGATTTTCAAAAAGTGTTTTTACAAAAGTTGATAAGCAAGGGCTTATCAACGTTTTTGCTTTTCAAAGTTTTTTTAAAAAAAAAAGGGATAAGGGGAAACCCGGGTGAGCAAGACTCGAACCCGGGTCTCAACCCTCATCAACCCTCTTTCATACCAACACTCCTACCGCTGTGCCCTTGGGACTTCTTTGTTAGAAGCCCAAGTGGTTATTAATCAATTTAGGTTTATAGCTTATTTGCTGTTTGTGGCTTATCTGCTAATTATTTTTAGCTTATTTATGTTCATTATAGCTTATTAGGTTAGGATAAGACCCTTTTTGCTTATTAGGTTTGGCTTTAAGCTCATTTGAGCTTATTTGCATTTTTAGTCAAAAATTTTAAGTGTTTTAGAATTTTAGCTTTTCTGCCTGTTTAGTTGTTTAGTTGCTTATTTTTGTGTTAAGTGCTTTTTAGTCAAGTCCAACATGCTCTGCCTGAGCTTATTTGCCAAAGTTAACTAGCTTATTTTTCTTTTACAAGCCAAAACTGTTGGATTAATTTGTGGATTATAGTGTAAAATAAGCTAACTGTTTGCTTATATAGCTTATTTTCGTGCTTATTTTTGAGTTTAAATTTTTTTGTCTTTTTAAAGTTGCTTATTTTCAGTCTTTTTAAAAAGTTGTAAAAAAATTTGAGGAATAAAAGCGTTGGGATTAGGGGAGACCCCGAGTGAGCAAGACTCGAACTTGGGACCTCTCCCATATCAACCAACACTTTTATAACAACACCTCTACCGATGTGTACATAGCTCATCCAGGTAGAGGTTTGTTAAGTTAAATATATAAACCCATTTTGCTTATAAGCCCTCAGCCACCATTTAGCTTATAAACAGCTTATTAATAAGCTGTTTTTCCAGTTTTAGATTTTTCTTAGGATCTTTGTAGTGTAACTCATTTTCCCTAAATTTTTCATAATTTTTCATAAGAGTTTAATATTTGTATATCATTTAATTTTTATTAAAATGTTTTTTTAATTATAATAAATTAAATTAAAAATCAAAATAAATATTTTTCTTTTTTAGAAAATTTTTTCCTTTTATCAGTTTTTTCACTTAGGAAAAAATAGAAAATCTTTCGTAGGTCGTTTTTGGCAAAATCTTATTTTTATATGAACGAGATTTAGCCCCGTTTTTGTTTTTTCATTTTAAAGCTCGTTTTAACTCCGTTTTCGGTCTAGTCTTTTTCATTCTTCATTATTAGTCACCTAGAGTAGATTAGAAGTAAAAATTTCTTAGTAGGGTTAATTTTTAAGATTTTAGGTTTTTGACCCCTTGTTCGGGATTCCTGCTCTCGTTTTTCAGTTTAATTTCGTAATTTTTAGGTTTTTCTCAATCGTTTTTGCTTATTATTGATTAATTTAGCTTTCTAAACTCCCAAATCATTAATCTCATTCAAACTCTAATTTTCCGACTGTACCGATTTTCAAGCACAGCCTCGTTGGGGATAAACGACCCGGGAATATTCTATACTACTTCTCGGTTTCATTGATTATTTTTAGATTATACTTATTATATATATTTTATTATATATTATATATATAAAGGTGTTAGTTTAAAGCTAATCAATTTTTGGCGCCGTTGCCGGGGAAGCTGTGAGTCGACTATCCGTACTGTTTGAAACCTAGTTTTTGAAGACCCTTCATTCTTGAAGTTATTTGTTTTTTTTTATTTTTTAAAAAACCCCTAAAAGTACAAAAATATTTTTATTTTCTTTTTAGTATAATTATCATTTAAAGAAAAACTTAAAAAAAAACCAAAAAGAAACATTGTCTTTAATTATCAATAAAAATCAATCAAGTTGGTAAAAGAACACCAACATATAATACTTTCAACTGAAGTATTATCCATTAATAAGTTCCCGAACCAAAGAATCAAAAACTTACCTTTTGTGTCACTTGCGAGGTACGGTTCACCTTTTAAAAGATAAACAAACTCAAAGAGGGGTATAAGGCGGGTTGTTCCTTGGAACTACGACCCTAAAGGAAAAAGGTTTTTAATAGCTTCGCGCTTTCCTATTCCTCCGCTCCTTTGTGCGTTTTTCTTTTCGAAGAGTTACCGAGAAGCTTGTCGATTATTAGGTTTAAGTTGTCTTGTTTCGTTGTCCGTTATTAAAATAAATTGTGAATTTACTTTTGATAAACCAAAAAGAACAAAAAAAATTAGTGTAAATTTTCTTTTTTTAGTGCATGCGCACTCGTTCCCAATCTCGTAATCTTCACCATCAACAACAACAGGCCACACCACCTTTTGTTGAACCTTTTAATCTTGAAGAACCAATTGATATTTTGTGCATGCAGCCACCGTTCAAGCCCGTAAACGTCGAACAACAAAAGTCCGACAAACTTATGTTGATTGAATCACCAAATTTGAGGACACCAAATAACAAAATCAAGAAACTTTCAATCCCTCCCCTAGTTAAGATGGCAATAATCGTACTATGGCGCAATTGCTCGAAGGCACCACGCGGGGTTACGATGGATGCGATCAATTGTTCTCGGTGAACTCACCGCGAAACAACTTTGAGACCCAAGCATGGTCTTCTTATCTGTTTCTAAACAAGCAACTTTTTTTGGAACTTGATTAAAGAAGACCCACACGTGCTCAATTCCGTTTTTCAACAAGATCACTTCTACAATGAAGTTCCCGAACGTCCCGAGTACGTCGGTTAAGCTTTTGCTTTTCCCATTTTCCTCGAGGGAGCCGCCGGATTTGGCTTGAAAAAGAACCCCTCGATCGATTCTTACATTGGGACTGATCTTGTTTCGATAATTCATTAACAACATTCTTCCCTTCCCTCTAAAACAAAAACTCTTCGATAATGAACTCATGAGATTTCAACAAAATTTGATGAAACGTTTTACGAGGCATGGGACCGTATTCATGATCTTCTTAGGGGAATGCTCATGCATCATTGGGTTTTCGGAAATTGCAATCATCTCGATAACTTCTTTAATGCCCTGAATAACTCGAACGTATCAAGATTCATTGAAACTCCGTGCGGGCTGGTAACTTTTAGAGAAAATGCCTCGAGAATGACTATAAAAATCATCGAGAGAAGTCTAAAGTTCGTCCATCAGAAGCAGCCATTGTTTTACCATAGTGATACGAGCTCCTTCTACCCCAGCAGTTTCATCGATGTTGCTGATGCTGAAAGATATGTTAGCGCATTGATTCTCGATATGAAAAAACCAGAACTCCAGTGCTCCACTCCCGTAAAAAGCGGTCCGAGCAAAGTTGTGGTATACTTGCGGGAGTGTGTTCATTCTTAGCAAAATTGTCCAGCCACGTGCAACGTTTTATCGTGACAATATTCAAGAGTACGTGTCACACAGCCGCCGCAGTTTAACTACACCCAAAGGGAATGCAGTTTTAACGACTCCTCACGGATGGTTGCAAACCAAATTTACCTCCCCGGTTTTCCTCCTATGCAAAACCCTCAAAACAACCAAATCGGGGAATCAATTTCAAACCCAAATTCGGGGGAAAAATTTTAACCAAAATCGAGGTATAAATTTCAACTCAGGACACAGTATTTCCAACCCTAGATTAATCAACCCCTGACTTTTCAAGCTCACCTTACCAAGCTCCCGTCAGTTCCTCCAGCCCAGGTGTGTCTAAGCCCCGATTTTGATAACTAGTCAAAGCAAATGGACGCGGTTATGCAAAATATGCAAACTCAAATGGCAAATATAAACGACCTGATCACTCAATTCGTGAATAGTAATACGCTTTACATCGGGATCGGGGTTCTCTTCCAAGCACGTCATTGCTAACCGAAAGGTGATGTGAAGCAAATCATACCGACGCGGGTTTCCTATAAAGGAACCTCAAATTTCTTTCCTCCGTAAGGCAGATGGGATACAAAAAAAAATGAACCGATGGTGAAAAGGATAACTGTGCAACACGCACCGAAAAAAACACATTCTAACCTCGGTGGTCCAAACTAAGACCAAATGGTGAGCCCGTTGTTGCTTCCAAAATAAACCAACCTTGCCTTATCTTCAGGGCCAATGGTATGTGCTTAATTACAATACCATTTTCAAAAAAAAATACGGACTTAAATAACGGGTCCTTTAAAAAACAAGTAACATAAAATACATTGTAATTTGTATGTTTTGCTTGTGAATTGTGCAGGGAAACGGATATTCAAAAAAGAAAGCCAAAAACAAACAAAGCGAGCACGGGATGGAAAGACCAAGTCAAGCCCAAACAAAGTCTAAAGTAAACCAAATGAAGAAATTACAACTTTAGGGACTCTAATTGCCAACCTCAAGTTGCATTTAAAAGAGTAAAAGGAGGGTCGATAATTGCAAACCGGGCGACAGTTTGCAACAAAGTTATAAGAAATGAGGGGCCAAAGCTATCAACCTACCCAAACTCCATCTTTCCCGCCCAACAAAACCCAGGTACAGCTAAGGGATGTCTTCCCATACTTTTACCCTGCAAACCATATCAACGCCCTGTATAAACCATTTCAACCACTCCACTATTTCCCCCTCCCCAGCTGTATAATTGCCAAGTTGGCAATCCCTCACCATTTCCAAGTAATTTCGATGGCTTAGATGACTTAAAAAGAAGCACAAGAAGATTGAATGGCTGAGATTACTTTTGTCAAGTCCCTCACACAACAAAAACACCTAATGAAGCTCTTACAAAAGAAGCACAAGCTGCAAAGTCTAAGATATGAGAAAGACTTGGCTAATAAATAGAGCCTTTTTGAGCTTGAGGCATACTAGTTAATTTAGAATATGGTAGCTTTAGATTTTCAATACTACTTAGCTATGATTCAGTTCTTAATAGTTATTTACACTTTTACTTCAGCTTTGTAACACTTTCAGTTTCAATTGAATTGTGGTTTTAAGTCACTTTATAATTCCAAGTGTTAAAGAATTTTAATTGTGTTATGTTGTGTTCAAAAAAAGGCTCACAATACAGCTTGTTTCTAAGCTGCTTTAATTAAGTAAACTAAAAAGTTTATTAGTTAAGAGAAAATCACAAAAATTCACTTCACATTACACCACAGTGTATTTTAGGGATGATAAGCCAGTTTGGCTGGGTTATGGGACCACTACTAGCTGTGTTAATACAAGCTATAAGCTTGTAGATTTCTTGTTTATGCCCTTTGTTTTGCGCCTAAGGGTGTTGGTACGTCTCTCTTTTTCTTACTTTAATTATTTACTACAGAACTGCTTTAGTACTTATGTGTTACCTATATTTGCTCATTTTGCTTTATTGATTGTTTAGTGGCTTATCTGCTTAGTTGTTTTGTTACTCAAAGTGATTTGTGCAATCGTTTAGTTAGTAATGTTAGTTCATTTATCTTTCTTGTTAAAACTGTTAGACTAATTCAGCTAAGTTTAAGTGCTTTATTCTTAATTTAAGTGTCTTATTTTGTATTTTGTAATCTGTTTTAAGCAATTAGATCAAATCAGCTTAAAATTAAAAAAGAAAAAAAAATGACTTTTGAAAAAACTTTAAGGGACTTTTGTTGCTTTAAGAACTTATGATTATGATTATGATGATGAAGATATTGCAAAAAATTCTACAGTTAAAATTTCATTCTTT
This sequence comes from Tanacetum coccineum, assembly GCA_026074375.1. NCBI lineage: Eukaryota > Viridiplantae > Streptophyta > Magnoliopsida > Asterales > Asteraceae > Tanacetum > Tanacetum coccineum. The sequence continues at coordinate 32,444 of BQNB010034420.1, forward strand.
AAAATCAAGTTACAAGGGCCTAATAAGTTGTTTCTTTAAGTCTTGATTCATCTTGAATTACGACTATGGAAATAAGTTGATCTATGGTTGAGTTGAAATAAGTACACACATTTAAATCATATATCCGTGTTGGGAGTTAAAAGTTCACAAGTCATAAGTATGAGTGCTTAACATTTAGACTTATATTGACAAATGATCTTGTTTAATTGCTTGGTTTGGAACTAGTGAAAAATCGGGGACGATGAATTTATCCGTCAGGACATCCGTAGATTATTCTATGGACGCTTCTCATTCTATGATCCCAGTGTTTATAAAATAAAGGAAGTCAAACAAGTAGTTAAGAAAAGAAAAAGAAAGAAAAATCCAAAAATATTAGGGATAGTTAGTGTACATATTAAAAATGGTGAAAACGGGACTTGTCGAAGCTATTGATTCTTTTAGTTCCCCTTGACGAACGCTTTGCTACTTTTCAAGGTAATTAGTCGAGGGGGATTAAGATTCTTGGTTTCTTGAGTGTTTACTTCATAACATTGCGTGAGGACACGGCAATACCTTAGTATGGGGGATTTTGGTATGTGCTTAATTACACATACCATTTTCCATTAAAAACGGACTTAAATGACTATGAACGTACCAAAAATACATTGTATTTGTATGTTTTGCATTTGAATTGTGCAGGAACGGATATTCAAGAAAAGGAACAAAAGACAAAACCAAGCACGGAATGAAAAAGACAAAGTCAAATCAAAGTCTAAAGTCAACCAAGTGAAGAAAATACAACTTAAGGGACTAAAACTGCCAAGCCTTAAGATGTGTTACAAAAAGACAAGGGCTAAAATCGAAAATTGAGGGTGAAGTATAACTTTAGGGGCCATTTCTGCCAAACCCCTAAAGTTATATCACAAAAGGGCGAAAATTACAACAAAGTTATAAGAAAGGAGGGGCCAAAGCTGCCAACTTACCCAAACTCCATTCTTCCCGCCCAAAACAAAACCCAGGTGCAGAGTAGGGATGTCGTCCCATACTTCTACCCTGCAAAACCACTCAACACCCTAGAAAAATCATTTCAACCACTCCTCTATCAACCCCCCAGCTGTATAAGTGCCAAGTTGGCAATCCCTCACCATTCCCAAGTATTTTCGATGGCTATGATTGACTCCAAAGAAGCACAAAAGAAATTGAAGGCTGGGATTTGTTTTAAAATCTCCTCACACAACAAGCACACTTTGTTTTTGTCTCTACAAAGAAACACAGAAGAAAGAAGTCCAGGGAGGAAGACTTCGGCTATAAAAGAGCCTTTTGTAAGCCTTTGAGGCATGTTAGAAACTAGTTAGTTGTTAGTTTTTTATAACTTAGCTTATTTTCAGTCACTTACAGCTTTTACTTTCAGCTTTGTAACATTTTCAAGTTTTAATGCAAATTTGAGTTTTAAGTCAATTTACAATTCCAAGTGCTAAGTTTCTCAATTGTATTGTTTTGTGTTCAAAAAGCTCTCAACACAGCTTACTTATAAGCTGTTTTCATTAAGTAAAAATAAAAAGTTAAGTAGTTAAGAGAAAATCACAAAAATCACTTTCAAATACACCACAGCTTACTTTATGGATGATAAGCCAGTTCTGGATGGGCTTATGGACACTACTAGCTTGTTTTATGCAAGCTAGAGCTTGTAGATTCATTGTTTGACCCTGTTTTGAGCAAGGGTATTGTAAGTCACTCTTTTTCTTGTTTTCCTTATTTACTGTAGAACTGCTTATAGTGCTTATTTGTTACTTATGTTTACTTATTTGTACTCTATCAGTATGTTTAGTGCTTATCTTGCTTAATTGTTAGTTTTAAAATAGTTTGTATCACTTTCTTAGTTAGTACTGTTAGTTCATTTGATAAAACTGTTAGATATAAGTTAATACTGTTAGAATGATTTGGCTTATTTAAGTGCTTATTCTTGATTAAAGTCTGCTTATAAGTGTTTTAATTTGTCACTTGATGATCTGTTTTTAATTAGCTTGAAATAAAAATGATTTTTGAAAAATTTAAGGGCTGTTTGAATCAAGCAGTACTAACTTCAAGTTAGTACTGCTAGTTCATTTTCTTGGATTTCAAAGGTAGCAGTACTAACTCAACACTAGCAGTACTAACTCCAAGTTAGTACTGTTAGTTAAAACTGTTAGTACTGCTGTTAGTACTGCTGTGTTTCTCTTGTTTAATTTAGCTTAATTGCATGCTGAATTTGCTTATTTAGAGTTAGTTTAGCTTATTTGTCTGTCTTAAGCTTATTTGAGCTTATTTGTGTTTTAGCTTTTAAAATTTTAGTGTTTTCTCATTTCTAGCTTTTATGCTTGTTTTAGCTTATTTTCTTTGCTTATCTTTGTGTGCTTTTGCTAATTAGGTCTAGTGCCCAGGGTAGTTAAATAATTTGTTTAGCTTTTTTGCTTATTTCTTCGTTTCCGTTGTGTTTTGTTTAGCTAGCAGTACTAAATTTGTACTAACAGTTCTAAACTTAAGCTATAGCTAGTACTAATCCAAGTGTATACTGTTAGTTAATTTACTGTTAGTTTTGTACCTGTTAGTTAGTACTGTTAGTTAATACTGTTAGTTAGTACTGTTAGTTAGTACTGTTAGTTAATACTGTTAGTTAATACTGGTAGTTAATACTGCTAGTACTGTTGTTAGTACTGTTGAGTTTTTCTTGCTTAATTTAGCTTAATTGCTTTTTGATTTTGCTTATTTAGAGTTAGCATAGCTTATTTGAGCTTATTTGTGTCTTAGTGTACAAATTTTAAGTGTTTTCTCCATTTCTAGTTTTTATTCTTGTTCCAGCTTATTTTCTTTGTTTATTTTTATGTGCATTTGCTTATCAGTGTTAGTACCCAATCATTCCTTGTCATATTCAAACATCAATCATCAATCGTCTCTCGATTTTCCATTTTAGCCTCGTTGGGACATAACGACCCGGGAACACTCTATACTGCTTTTGGTTTCATTGGTCTCGCGGATTCTGATCCTTGATATATATTTATATTTGTTTACATTTATCTATGTATTCATATCATATATAGATAAGTTTTTAGGGTGGTAGTTTAGCGAGTCGTGACGAAGCCCCCGATTTTAGTTGCCACCACGATTGGGACACTACATTTGAAATCTATGTGCGTCGCTAGTGATTACGCGATAAGGGCAGTCTTGGGGCAACATAAGACCAAACTTTTTTAGCCTATACACTATGATAGTAAGACCATGACGGATGCTCAAGCACATTACACTACAACGGAAAAAGAGTTATTAGCCATGGTGTATGCTTTCGAGAAATTTCGGCTGCCTACTTAGTCTTATCAGAAGGCCATTGTGTATTAATGGACCACTCGGCTCTTAAGTATTTCTTGGTTTACAAGATGCTAAAACCGAGGTAATTTGTCTAGTAGATTCTCCTTACTCCATAATTTGAATGTCTTTATTTGTGATAAAAAAGGAGGGAGAATCGCGCGGCCTTTCCGACCATTTGTCTTAGATTAGAGAAACCGTCATCAAGGTGATTCAGAGGAAAAGGAATTACCAAAATATGTCCTTCGAGACCTGGTATGATATCTTTTCTTGTGTGATTCTAATTCCTATGGTTTGCCGACATTGCAAATTACCATGCAGGAAATTTTGTAGTGAAAGGGATGGCGTCCCAACAAAAGAAGAAACTTTAAGGACGTTAAGCATTATTTTTAGGACGACCCCTACTTGTTTAGGCATTGGTGCGGGATCATAGTGATTAGACGATGTGTTCACTGGCTAAGAAGCCGCTTGATATCCTCAGGCTTGGCCAATATGGACCACCGAGGGGGATCTATGGTGCCATACTACACCGCTAACAAAGTCTTCGATTCTGGTTTCTAATTGACTGACAATTATACCGCGATGCCCTCTGACATGGTAAAGTCATGTGATTGTCACGTCAAGGCAAAATCTTTGCAAAAAGAGGAATGCCTCCAAAGCAATTCAAGTATGCGAGATCTTTGACGTGTGGGGCATCGATTTTATGGGACCGTTCCCGTCTTCTCGAGGATACAAGTACATTATCGTAGCCATCGACTACTTGTCTAAATGGGTTGAAGCAAAAGCGCTCCCTAGTAATGATGCCCGAGTCATTGTTAAATTTTTGAATTGTCTTTTGCCCGATTTGGAATACTTCGTGCTTTAATAGTGATCGCGTTAGTGATAATTCTTTTTTTAACTTCGGGTACTATTTTTGTAGTGACCAATTCGCGAAGGTCATGCTTAAGTATGGAGTTACCCACCGTATTTCTACCGTGTATCATCCACAAACGAGTGGACAAGTAGAGGTTTTAAATCGAGGTTTAAAACGTATTTTAGAAAGGACCATAGGCGAAAATCATGCTTCATGGTTCGATAAGTTAGATGATGCATTATGGGCCTTTTGTACCGCATTCAAAACACCCATTGGGTACACTCCTTATAAGTTGGTGTACGGAAAGGATTGTCATCTTCCTATCGAGCTAGAACACAAGGCTTATTGGGCCTTAAAACATTGTAACTCTGATCTAAAGACCGTGGGTGATCACCGGAAAGTTCAAATGAATGAATTAAATGAACTTTGGGATCAAGCCTACGAGAACTCTTTAATCTACAAAGAGAAAACGAAGAGGATTCATGACTCCAAGATTAAGAACCGCGTTTTTAACATTGGTGATCGAGTTCTTCTCTTCAATTCTCAATTAAAGATTTTCTCGGGCAAGCTCAAAACCCGCTGGACCGGACCATTCACCGTTCTTTAAGTTATCCCTTATGGTACCGTCTAGTTATCTCAAACTGACGGACCAAACTTCAAGGTGAATGGTCATAGACTAAAACACTATTTTGGAGGGGACATACTAACTATGGTTGTCCCAGATCTCCAAACTTTCCCCATGGACCATTAAATTCAGGGTCGAGTCAGGCTCGTGACTCGGTTAACAAAAACAAGCGCTCTGTGGGTGGCAACCCATGCTTATCCTTAGTAATAGTATATCAATATAATAATTATGAATAAATGTGATGTGAGGAGGCTCGCCTCTTCCTTTCTCGTGTTTTGTGTTTGTGATCTATGTGAGGAATTGCTCGATTTCTTGAAGCTCTTGTGCTCAGTGGTTTTGTCCAGCGTATACACTCGTTCTTTATCCTTCGCATGCTTATTTATAGGGAATCCGATATCCTAGATCTTATTGATAAATTTTATCTATTAGCATAATTAATAAACGGCCTTTCTTTATTTACGTAGAGAACCATTAATAGTTGGGATTAATGCCTTGAAATAGTTAGTGGTTGTGACTGTCTCACATGAGGGACAATGTGTTAGTTCTTGTATGGGGGGGGGATCATTTCAATTTGGATCTTACTTGCTTTTGCACCTTGTTTTCTAGTAACCCGTTTTGCCGCCCAAAAATAGCAAAAATATGCCCAAAAAAATCTTCAAAGATATAATAGTGTTTTGACACGTAGTTTTGTCTTTTTAAGGAATAAATTTTGACTTGATCGAGCATGTTGCGCTCTAGCTTGCCCCTTAACTTATATAAATTTAAGCTTTTACTAGTCTTTTATACAAGAAGCTTTAAAATGCGAGTTTTAGCTTGAAAAAGCCAAGAGTTTGCAAGTTTCCAAGATAGACTTTAAATATGCAAAGCTTGTTTTATTAGACTAAGCATTCGCGGATCTTTTTAGTAAAGATTTTAAATTTGCGAAGAACGAGAAATAATAGCAGTTTGATCAAGTTAGATGCTAAACATAGAGTAGTTGGAACTCTTTAAGGCTCATAGAGGTTAATTGTGGCTTTTTGCTCCATCGCTTAATAAACATTATATAATTGTTGGAATATATAAAGTTATCTTAGTTTTTTGTGATTCTCTAGTTTAAATCTCTTTTATAGAGATTCCTGTCTGGTGAATGTATGTACACATCCGAGGTTTTGGTAGTGTTGTAGGGAAATTTAGGCTACCGATTCCTGACGGCTCTGCTACCGTTATCAACAAGTAGTAAAAGACCAAAGGACTTGAAATGAAAGTTGGCTATAATAATAATAATTATGTAATAAAACCTCGAAGACGAAATAAGGTCCACCACTCTTGACGGCCTCACAACAGCATGTGTTTAGTCGTGTAAGGTGGTGGTAATAATAATAATAATAATTATGGGCTGATAAAAGGTTTACTGCTCTGCCGGCTCACAACACGATGTGGTTGTCTTATAGATTAAGGCACATGTATAATCCCGTGACATGTTAAAAGTTTGTTTGTATCTTGACGGCTCACAATACCGATGTTGCAGCCTTCAAAAAGGTCAAGGATCACCGAGGTCGAAATAAGACTCTTGGACCATGGTCGGTTCGCATACCGATGTGGCAGTTGTTTAAAGGACCGAGGTTATAATGTTGCAATAATAATAAAGCCAAATTTTGACTCCGGGGTTATCTAAAAGGTAACCCTATCTCGTTGTGAATTAGAACCTTAATGTGGAACCTTATCTCTCACATCGTCTCTTTAGGAAAGAATTTCAAACTTATTGTGGTCTAAACCGGGTTTACTTTATGTGAATAAGAATTTAATTTATTTGTCACTAATAATAATAATAAAATCTTTAGAGGATTTAGGAATAAGGGAGCAGAAAGTAGCTATGCATACACAATTGGCATTTATGAGTAGTGTCAGCATCTTAACTTGTATTTAACAATGATTTCGTTTTTAAGCTTGGTTTGGGGCGGGTGAAAAATCAAGGAAGATGAATTTATCCTTTGTGTTTCTTGTTCCCTGAAGTTATGATATATATGAATAATAATAAATGCATAAAAATGGCTAAACAAGGAGCTTTTCAAAACTAGTGATTTCTTACTCCCATTAGATGAACACTTAGCTACTTTTCGAGATAATTAGTCTAGGGGGTGGAAATTTTTGGTTTTCTAAGTGTGTTTATGACATTGCGTGAGGACATGGCAATAGTTTAGTATGGGGGATTTTGGTATGTGCTTAAATACACATATAAAATGAGCTAAAAAGACCAATAATGAACGAAAATGACATAAAATTGCACTGTATATGTATATTTTGTGATTTGTGTCTTGCATGTATGGATATTAAACAAAAGGACAAAAACAAGACTAATACGGATAAAACCGAGCACGGGAATGGAAAGAGTACGAGAAATCAAAGCCGAAGGCGAATACATCCTTAATAGGCCAACCCGTACCCATTTAAATGGGTCGGGTCAGCCCGTTAGTTTATAAGCCTAAAATCAAAACCCATTTATAAACATAAGTCCTAAATCCTATCCCACTAAATCCAAAACCATGGCCTAACCCATTTCGAAAGTCAAAGCTCAAATCCCAACACCCTCGGTCAAAAAGTCAGCTGTTTATAAAACATACTGGTTCAATGTTATCTCGTAAAATCCATCCCTTTCCCTCCCTTTTCACCCACACAGTACAATCAAACAAGCAAGGTAAAATCAATACACACACACGCTTGCAAGTGCTTCTAGAAGGGATTCTCTGACACGTCTGACACTCCTATTAGCCATGCTGGGAATCCCTATCAATACCATTAGCTAGGAAAACGTGTACTTGATCTAACGGACGAAATGATGAGATTGGAGGTGGTTATGATTGAAAGGTTGAGATGAAAGATTAGGGACTCTCCTTAGGCTTTAGATCCTTCTGCTCAATGGCTTACAATAGCGCTCTTCTCTAACTCACATGAATGGTTCTAGCTTTAGTAGTTTACTTTGCTTTTATTGTTAATTTTTTCGCCTTAAAATGTATTATATTAATGTAATTCTCTTTTCCAAAAGTATTGTAATCCTTTATTTGATATCAATAAAAGTTTAAGTTTAGTAAATTGTGTTTTTTAAATTTTGTCATGGTTTAGAAATGTTTATATTTAAGCAAAATAAGCTTAAAATAAGCTTTTAATCTTCTTAGCTACTGCTTATTCAGCTAAACCTCTTAAAAGTTTAGCTGAATAAGCCATGTACTCTCAGTTTCATGAAAAAGGGTATAATAAGCTAATTTGGATGATAAGCCAAACCTAGATGGGCTTATGGGGGTTTAACCATCTTTATCTTCTGATAAGTGAAGCCTAGTTGTTAAGCTCATGTTTTAGAGCGATTTATAGTTCCTTGTTTTGCTGGGCTCAAATGTACTTCTTCTTTTCTTTTTCTAGCTGAATATTTATTTGCATTTTAAATTTGCTTATTTGTGCTTCATAATTGCTTAATTTTGCCTTATTCTGTTTAATTATAACTTATTATGTTTAGATCATAGCTTATAATAGTTTAGTTTAGGTTTGTTTTGAATCTATCCTAATTTTAGTGCATTTAGCTTATTAATGTTGCTTATAGTTAAGTACTTATTAAAGATTGTAATTTGCTTATTAGATCTTAATATACTTAGTTAATGATCTGCTTTCATAAGCCTCAGCTTATTTCACCTAATTTCAAGTTTAAAATGCAAAATCAGATTCTTAAGGGGTGTTTGAATCAAACAGTATTAACATAAGTTAATACTGTTTTGTCCATTTTGTTTTCAAAAGTAACTTTTGATTCATCATAAATCTATATTAGATCAAGTTTTAAAAGGTTTTGAATGAGTTTCATTGAGATTTATGTTTAGGAATATCAAAAATAAAAGTCTGTTGGTGTAGTTTTAAGTAAAACTGTTGGATTTGAATCAATTGTTATAAAAAGCTTTTGAGTTGTATTTTTGAATGTCAAATATAGTTTTGCAGCATTAATTTGCGTCTGTAGTTGAGGTGTAATTTTGTTTACAATGGTTTAATAAAAGTTTCTGGGATCAAAATCAGGTTTTGTATACATGTGTGTTGAGCTTTTCAAAGTCAGTTTTCAATCTTTAATTCTAGGTTAGTAATAAGTTGTTTTAGGTTATGATTTTCTTTGCATAAGCTCATTAGGGTATAAGCTCAATCTTTGACGCTTATTTTTGATTTTAAACATCTTTTATAGATTAAATTTTGGCTGCAGAGCTCTTTAGTTCTTTATAAAACTTGATAAAACCCAAAAACATAGTTATTAGTTAAAACTGCCTTTTTAATTAACAATTTTAAGAATTTTTTTAGTAATCATTAGTGCTAATTTTTGGCTTAATCTAATAGCTTATAGTATAAATTTAATCTGTTTTGAGGTTTTAGATATGAGCTTATTGATTTAGTAGCTTAAAATTGAGCTTAAAACTGCCCTCTTAGACTGTTTTGTTAACTTTTTGGCTAAACTGCTTATTTTGCTTTTCTTGCTTTGTGCTTATTTGATTTGGCTAATTTCTGTTCTTAGATGTTCATTAAGTCTAGTTAGGCCAGGTTTAGCTTAATTTGGATTTGTCTTAGCTTTTAGTAGCTTTTATGCATAAAATAGTTTAAGTTCAAAAAGCTATTAAACTTCTAAGTGCATCTGTGCTTTTCATTGCTTATTCCTGTGCTTATTTAAGGTTTTCAGAAAAAGTCATTTCACAAAAGTTGCTTATTTTCAAGTTTAAAAGCTTTTTCAAAAATCAAAAGTGCAAAATAAAAATGGAAAGGTGTGGTGAGTATTGGGAGGACTCGAACCCGAGACCTCTACCATAACCAACCAACACCTTACCACTGCGCCCTTGGGTCTTTTCTGTTAGACGCTTGGGCCAGTTTTCTTTTATACACATTTTTCAGTTTAGGTTTATAAGCTAATTCAGCTGATTAGCAGCTTATTAAAAGAGCTTTTCTGATTTTTCTTTTTTACCATTTCATTAGTAATACTTCAAAGTATTTTCAGTAATTTTTATAATTGGTTTAATATTTTTAATCATTTTTCTAGTTTTAAATAGTTTTTAATTCATAAAAATCAGAAAAATACAATTCTTTTTTCTAAAATTATTTTTTAATCATTTAGGACTTTTAAAAATTAGATTTCATTTTTAGGGGTAAAATTTGATTATTTAAGGTTTTTATGTCGTGTTTTAGAATTCCCGTTATCGTTTTAATGCTTTAATTGTTAGTTTAGCTTATCTTTAGTTGCTTTTGAGTTAAGTAGAATTAAAACCAAAATTCAAAATATTTGATATTCGAGCATCAGTACAAAAAACAGACTTTTGTGAATTTCATATTAACCTCTTAGTCAGGATACGACATCGGGAGATAAAATATTGTTTGTCCACAAAGCAATTTTTCTTATGAAACGGGTTACTCTCTATATTATAAGTAATTTGACGATATTTAGGATATTATATTCTTATTATATATAGACTATTTGATCGAATCAATTATTTTACCAACTAGACTTAATAGTTATCGTAGAGGGTATGGATATTAAGTCTCTTCTATGTCCTATGTGTGGTCGAACTGGTGGCGGAATGACTAGCCTCTATATATTCTTTACTTGGATATAATAGAGAGATATTTGCGTAAGCTCTCCTGTTGGTGGGATGTTTGTTATAGGAGGTGTCTTCATTCGTAGTAGGGTTTGATTGGGATTTTGAATTTTTGGCTTTTCTGGTTAAGTATAAACAGATTTTCGAAAGAGTTTGCTATGTCATGTGGTGGCATATTTGGAGTTTCTGTAATAAAAGTATTTTTGGTTCAAAGTTGCCTTCAAAGGTGGTAATTTTTGAAGATGTGGTCTCTCGTTCTTTTTATTGGTGTCGTTATAGATGTAAAGTCTATTTATTATTTTAGTTTGGAATTGAGTGGCTTAAAAACCCACATCTTGTATCTTTGTAATTTTCTAGCTCATTGCTAGTTATTTTAATAATATCCGCCATTCAAAAAAAATCCTATGTATGAATTTGAACTTGCTTGTGTGCTATTAAACAATACCATAAAGTGTGTATGCAATACATTTGAAAAGAAGTCAACATTTTTAGATTGAAGGAGGCTGGAGATATGAGTGGATCTATGATCAGGAGGAAGATCATAGGGGGTTGGAGAAGATATGAGTTCCATTATGGTGGGAGGAATTTATGACTTTTAGGATTATACTGATGAAGAAAAGAACATAGACACTTTACTCATGTTTATTGGAATTGCTTAACTTTGCCAAGGTTGCTTTACCAAATGCATGTCCTCCTCCAACACTTATTATACTAGCCACGAAAGATTATAAAACTCATACTCTCATAGACCTTTCTTACATAATTGGATGTGTTGTACGTTGTTTGTATATTTAAGATGATTCTACGTTTTAAATTTATTTTTTGGAACGGACTAAACCAAAAACAACCTCTTAACGGGCTGGTGTACTCCGATCGGTAGTGTTTCGTGGTACAGTGGGATATTTGGTGTCGAACACTTGAAGCGAGGTTAAATATATAAATTTAATTAATTTCTTTGGTTATCTAATCATGGTTTAATTTATTATATTCTAAACCTATGATAAATCTATGGTCAGTTAAATCCTAATTCTAAGGGATCGGGAAAACGGGGGTTTTTTCGGCCTGAGAGACTGCTCGGTTTTGGTTGGTTGTGTGTCTATAATCAATTCAAGGCATTTTATCCATGCAGCTAATTAACAAAAGATAAAAGAGAGGTCGAAACTTATATAAGAAAATTGTATTAACTCAATTTTTTAATCGTTTAGAACGTTGGTTTGTTTATTTAGTGCAATGATTTCTTCTCTCGAGGTGGCATATCATTCTTAAGACTTAGGCGTTACATCATCCTAAGACCTTGTAAAACCCAAAATTTGAATTTCATTTTATATTGGTAATTTTGAATATAACCTAAAGTTTATTATAAGCTTTGAATTAAAACTTAAAGTTAGTAATTTAGAAAATTATAAAGATATAACATAAAGTATTTTGTGTTTTTTAAAGAAAAAAATTAAAAATATAAAACTTATATTTGTATATATATGGCCGGCCCATATTTAAAAAAAGGATATTTGGTGTCATTTGATTATTTTGTATATTTTACTTTTTTTATTAAAGAAAATATTTTAAGGGATATCGTATTAAAAGGTTTTAGTAATAATAACAGTATTTTTGTGTTTGATTTCAATATAGGATAAAAAAAATTTTTTGTCCCCCCCTATTCTTTGCTTAATGAACGGCCCCCCTCTTGGTGGTGTTACACCAAAGATCTTTTAATTGAAGTCATAGCTTAATTAAGGAAAGAGTGTTAGTTTAAAAAGGTGGTAAATCTTTTAATTTGCAAACAAGTTATTTTTGTCTTTCTCTTCCCTTTTTCCTCTCTTATAACCCCCCCCCTCTCCTATTCACATTATTCTCTCAAAATTCTTACTCCATAATTTTGTGTATTCCTCCATTAAAGCTTCAAGCAAGAAGAAGGTTTAGGTGTTTTTGGGTAATCCTTGAAGTTTTGGTATTCTTAGTGTGGTCTTGATCTTTGATTCCTTGGTGTTGTTTCTTGTTTTTTGGTCTCCATCTCCATATCACGAAAGAATCCATGTCTCTCATTTGAATTCATTCTGGTATTTAATGATTACACTATAAGTTTTATACACTAAAAATCCATAAAGTGCTGTAAAAGATGTAGAAATATGTAGTTTATGAATTTGTAAATTATGTAATCTGATAAATATGGCTTAATTACATGTTTTGTAGACCTAAGTGAGCATTAAAGTGTTACTTAATAATAAAACTACAAGATTAAAAACCCTAGGGTTGGTTTTGATGTGTGTTAATTAAGGTTTTCATGGTTAATAAATTTGGGCAGTCTTTTAGTGTCATGTTCAATGGGGTATATCTTAATGGTAAAATTGGTTTTAACATGATTCTTGAGCCTAAAGTTAAATTCAAAGAGTTTGGTTTTTGGAAAATCCAGCCTCATGTTAATTGGATGTCGGGAAGGTCTATTTTTAGATTTTATAATATTAAGTGTCGAATTTGGAATTTCTATCCGAAAAATTCAGTTGTAGTGTTTGATTTTTAATTCAAAAACCGTAAAGAGTTACCTTCTAAAATTTTATTTGTTAAATCACCATGATATGTGCTACATCCATGATTTTTTAAAGAATTTTTTGAGTTGTCTAAGTAAGGTTTTTACGCGTTAACTTTTCAAAGGTGTAACAAGTGTTAAAGGGATACTTAAACAAGGAAATAAATTTAAAAAATGATCATGAGTGTACTAGACACATGTGGGAACCTCTGTGATTTTTTTGTAGAATTTTTGGAGGTAGTTTCAATGAGAGTCTTTTACCATTGGGAAACATGCTTAAAATGTTGGCGAGTTTTGGAAATATGGGAAAACTCTAATTTAGTTACCTTAAGCGTCTTTAAATGATAAAGATTAAGTAATAATACTTTTAGAAAATAGATAGATAATAATATGTAATCATGGATTCTTGTAGATTCGGTGAAGGTGTTGTGATCTCTTGCTTTATGTCATTTCTCTCTGATTGTTATTCGTTAAGGTACTGATATTAGTCCGTACAGATATTCCGTCCTTTTAGTAAGGACACTCCATTCTCTTTTGTTTGGCTACTTGATCTATTTGATATTCGTTTGATATTCCTTTGATTTTCTATCCGTAATCATGACTTGTTTAATGTTGACAATCCGTTTGATTCGATATTCATTTGTATGAATCTGTTGGTTCTTGTTTGGAATATGATACTAGATTCGTTTACATATTTGGATTATTCGAAACTTGTTCACCTATATATTTGCTTTAATCTTCCCCGAGCTATTTGTATCTAGTCATGGAGATACCATGACCATGTCATTGATGCACCAATGGCATGACACTATCTGTGGCGGTGTGATTAGTCCACGGCGTTCCCTTTTGTATGTGCACTTATTATGATTTGATTATATATGTTCGTACACTCGCCATAGTGCTTGTGTATATGAATATAACTTTGTTTTGCAGGGAGCGTATGGATGCATCCTAGGTACTTTGTTCCGTTCAGTTCAGGTGAATGGTTGTGTGTGTGCAATACACCCCATTTCACATTTTGTAGGGTACATCTAGAGTCTGCAGCTCCTATGTACAATTTTATATGATATAATATGATACGATGTATGTTGGATTATGTAGTCTAAGTGTGTGGCATGCTAAGACTATTGTTTCAAGCTCGTGGGCACTCCTTTGTTATCCTTAATTCTTTATCATCGCTTATTATTTCGTATGACATTTGTTTAGCAGATTCTTGTGATCCCCCCCCCCCCCCCCCCCCCCCTCCCCCCTCCACCCCTTCCTCCTCCATCCCCCCCCGTTTCGTTCTTTCCCTTCTTTTTTATTACGTTTTATTATTATATCTGTTCACTAAGTGTTAGCTCAGCCGCGTGCGGCAGGTACTAAGCGAGAAGCTGAGATATGAGTGTTGAGAGTAGGAGCTTTTAGAGGACCACCTTTAGAAGAACCCTTTTGGATTTGGATTTATGTTTTAATACATTTCCTTTTTAAGATTTCTTTCATTTGACTTTGTTGGAATTTAATACTGTTGGAAGTCATTTTGTTTTTATGACTTGGTATTTTTAATTAATAAAGTCTTCCGCTTGCGTTCTTGTTCTGAATGACACATAACGGTAACTCCTTTAGTCTCTTTATCCGGAGCGGGAGTTACACATTATGGTATCAGAGCTGCCAGGTTGAGCCTTGTAGAACCTAGGTTATGACCTATGAGGATTGGGTAGACATTAGGATTCCTTTTGATATGATCGCTTCCTTTCGTATTTTGATCTTAACTTTAAATTATCTTCGCTGTTTCATTTGTTGTTTACTAAGATGGTCGGCACACGTCAATCTATCCCTGAATTTTCGGGTCTTGCTTTTCAGGCGGCTAACTCTTCCGGTATCATTTTGGGAACTCTTTTCTTGAATGGTCGTGCTGTTTTATCTTATTTTATACGGGTGCAACACATTCTGTGGTTTCTGTTTTATTTGCTAAACACCTTAGCATCTTCCCTACGCAACTTAATTATACCTTATCGATATCTACGCCTATGAAAAGTCTGACCACGAATATCAGAGTTGTTCGCTTCGTTTTGATGATAAGATTCGTTTTGCTAATTTGCTTCCTAGTAAATGAGTGACTTGATATTATTCTTGTATGGATTGGTTGGCTGAACATCGCGCCCCTATCGTTTGTCATACCAATCGTGTCATCTTTGGTAATCTGAATAACCTTGAATTCATCTACCTATTTCAATTTTGATTTCATTTTCGATTTCAATTTTGAGGACGAAATTTTCTTTTTAGAGGGGAAGAGTTATAAAACCCAAAATTTGAATTTCTTTTCATATTGATAATTTTGAATATAACCTAAAGTTTATTTATAAGTATTTGAAAATAAAACCTTAGGTTATAATTTTGGGAAATTATAAGGATAATTAAATAGGTATTTTGTTTAAACACAATATATAAAAACTTTATATATAAAAAAACAAAGTACATATATATGGCCGGCCCATATTTAAAAAAAATATATATTTTGTAATTCTGATTATTTTGTTTATTTACTTTCCTTTTTTATAAAACCTATTTTAAGAAATAAGAGTAAAAAGGTTTTTAGCAAATATTGTGTAATCTTCAAAAATGAAAAGAAAATATTTTGTACTCCCTCTTTTCCTTCATTTAGGCCAGCCCCTATGGGGTATTATTTACCAAAATATTTTATTTTTGAAGCTTAGCTTAATTTAGGAAAAGAGTGTAGGAAAAAGAAGATCAAATCTTTTAATTTTGCAAGAAAGTTATTTGTGTCTTCCCCTCCCTTTTCTTCTTATATAGCCTGCCATATTTACTCCTCTCCACCATTATTCTCTCAAAAACTTTACTCCAAAAACTTGTGTATTCATCCATAGAAGTTGCAAGGAAGAAGAAGGTGTAGGTGGTTCCGGTTGGTTATTCAAGTTTTGGTGCTTGTGGTGTAATTCTTTGGTGTTCTTGGTACAATTTTTTGGTGTTCTTGGTGTGGTATTCTTGTTCTTGTATCCATCTTAATCTTCGTAAGTATTCCATGTTCCTTGTTTCATCTTTGTATTCCATAATTCACATATGAAGTTTTCATAAAAACCTAAAAGGTTGTAAGAAAGAAGGTGTTTATGTTCTTGTCAATTTCTCTAGGGTTTAATCTAATTAAAATGGTTAAATTACATGTTATGAAACCCTAGATATCATTAATGGTGTAATTAATAAGAAACTACAAGATTAGAAACCTTATGGTTTGTTTTGATTGGTGAAAGTTAGGGTTTTTATGTTTAAAATTTCTGGGCAGAATTTTGGTCATGTTCAACGGGGTGTATCTTGATGATAAAAACGAGTTTTGACATGATTCTTGAGCGTAAAGTTAAATTCAAAGAGTCTAGTTTCTGGAAAATCCAGGCTCATGTCAATTGGGGTTGGGAGGTCGCATTTTTAGGGATTTATAAGATTAAGTGTGGAATATGGAATTTTTATCCGAAAAATTCAGTAGTAGTATTTGATTTTTAATTCGCAAAACGTAAGGAGTTAGCCTCTAAAATTTGATCTGGTAAATCTTCATGATATTAGCTACATCCATGATTTTTTTTCAGAATTTTCTGAGTTGTCTATGTAGGGTTTTTACGCGTCAACTTTTCAAAGGTTCTGTCAGATCAAATTCTGATCAGTTTTGGGTAACCAGGGTCAAAGGGATACTTAAACCTGGATATAAATTAAACTAATGATCATGGGTGTATTAGACATATGTAGGAACCTCTGTAATTTTTGATGTAATTTTAGAAGATATTTTTATGTGTCATTTACGTATGGAAACTTACCTTAAATAAGTAGTCAAAATCTGAAATTTTTGGAAACCTTAATTAGGTCAAGTAAACTTTATTTATGGTAAGATCAAATGTAAAACTACTTAAAAAAAGATATGTAATATATGGTAATCATGGATTCTTGTAGATTCGGTGAAGGTGTTGTGATCTCTTGCTTTTGTGTTCATTTCTCTCTGATTTGCTTATTCGTTTAAGTACAATATTTCCTTATTCCTTTTCTCTTTACTATTGGTATATTGTTATGATATACCGGTTGTTTCATTCGTTCCGTTATTTGTACAGATATTCCGTCCTTTTAGTATGGACACTTCATTCTCTTTTGTTTGGCTACTTGATCTATTTGATATTCGTTTGATATTCCTTTAAGTTGCGATCCGTAATCATGACTCGTTTGATGTTGACAATCCATTTGATTCGATATTCGTTCGTATGAATCTGTTGGTTCTTGTTTGGAATATGATACTAGATTCGTTTCCATATTTGGATTATTTGAAACTTGATCTTTGTTATCTTTTGCCTATCTCTTTGCCCGAGCTATTTGTATCTAGTCATGGAGGTACCATGACCATGTCATTGATGCACCAATGGCATGACACTATCTGTGGCGGTGTGGTTAGTCCACGGCGTTCCCTTTTGTATGTGCACTTATTATGATTTGATTATATATGTTCGTACACTAGCCATAGTGCTTGTGTATATGGATATAACTTTGTTTTGCAGAGAGCGTATGAATGCATCCTAAGTACTTTGTTCCGTTCAGTTCAGGTGAATGGTTATGTGTGTGCAATACACCCCATTTCACATTTTGTAGGGT
This sequence comes from Tanacetum coccineum, assembly GCA_026074375.1. NCBI lineage: Eukaryota > Viridiplantae > Streptophyta > Magnoliopsida > Asterales > Asteraceae > Tanacetum > Tanacetum coccineum. The sequence goes on from BQNB010034420.1 coordinate 49,972, forward strand.
ACATCTGAAGTCTGCAGCTCCCATGTATAATTTTATATTATATAATATGATACGATGTATGTTGGATTATGTAGTCTAAGCGTGTGACATGCTTTAGACTTTTATTTAGAGCTCGTGGGCACTCCTTTGTTATCCTTAATTCTTGATCATCGCTTATTATTTTGTATGACATTTGTTTAGCAGATTCTTGGGATCCGTTTCGTTCAAACCTTCATTTTATTTCCGTTATTATTATTATATCTGTTCACTGAGCGTTAGCTCAGCCGCGTTTTCTTTTCCTACGGCAGGTACTAAGCGGGAAGCTGGGATATGAGTGTTGAGAGTAGGAGCTTTTAGAGGACCCACCCTTAGAAGAACCCTTTTTGATTTGGGATTTGTGTTTTAAGACCTTTCCTTTTGAAGATTTCTTTCATTTGACTTTGTTGGAATTTAATACTTTTGGAAGTCATTTTGTTTCATGACTTAGTATTTTTATTTAATAAAGTCTTCCGCTTGCGTTTATATGTTCTGATATGACACCATAACGTAACTCTTGGTCTCTTTATCGGAGCGGGATGTTACAATTATGGTATCAGAGCTGCCAGGTTGAGCCCTGTAGAACCTAGGTTATGACCTGTGAGGATTGGGTAGACATTAGGCTTCCTTTCGTATTTTGATATTATCGCTTCCTTTCGTATTTTGATCTTAACTCTAAATTGTCTTCGCTGTTTCATTCGTTGACCGAGTATTTTCTTCGACCAAGGATCAGGCAACTAACTCTTCAGGTACCGTTTCGGGAACTCCCTTTTTGAACGGTCGTGCTGTTTTTGTCTTATTTGATACGGATACAACACATTTTGTGGTTTTGGTTTCATTTGCTAAACACCTTAGCATCTTCCCTACGCTACTTAATTATACCTTATCGATATCTACGCCTATGAAAAGTCTAACCACGAATATCAGAATTGTCCGCTTCATTTTGATGACAAGATTCGTTTTGCTAATTTGCCTCCCTTAAAAATGAGTGATTTCGATTTTATTCTTAGTATGAATTGGTTAGCTGTTCATTGCGCCCCTATCGTTTGTCATACCAATCGTGTCATCCTTGATAATCCAAATAACCTGGAATTCATCTACCTATTTCAATTTCGAGGACGAAATTTTCTTTTTAGAGGGGAAGAGTTGTAAAACCCAAAATTTGAATTTCATTTCATATTGGTAATTTTGAATATAACCTAAAGTTTATTAATAAGCATTTGAAATTAAAACCTTAGGTTATAATTTTGGAAAATTATAAAGATATAACATAAAATATTTTGTTTTAAAGAAAAAAAAATATAAAACTTATATTTGTATAAACATGGCCGGCCCATATTTAAAAAAAGGATATTTTGGTTAATTTGATTATTTTGTATATTTACTTTCTTTTATTAAAATAACCTATTTTAAGGGATAAGTATTAAAAGGTTTTAGCAAGTATTTTGTGTAATATTCAAAATGGGAAAAAAATTATTGTGCCCCCTCCTCCTTTATCTATAATCGGCCCTTATTGGTGATTATACACCAAAATCTTTTATTTTTGTAATAAAACTTATTTTAGGAAAAGAGTGTAAAGGGATTAAGACAAACATTTGGTAATCTTCTAAATCAAATAAAAGATTTTGT
>BQNB010034421.1:0-51614 GCA_026074375.1 Tanacetum coccineum
CTTTAAATTATGAGGGTATTATATGGTGTTTGAGTACGGTAATTTGAAATTTTTTGAATTTACTACGAAATTCTTGAAAATTCATACTCAAACACTATATATGCCTATTTTTGTCCTACACTGCTTACTTACGTATTCAAAAGTTTTATAATTACGGGAGAATGACCTGAAATAGAAGGAAAAAGTATGACAAAATCATATTATCCTCTGACGCAGACTGCGGTCTTCCCCGTAATCTCTATCACCAACAAATTTTTCCAAGCTCCTCATGATTCGTCTATCCAGCAGCTTTTAATTGATGGTTTTGATCATGATGTGGGTCCTTTGCTAATCCAATATGGTCCATAGCCTTCTTTTCATTGTTGTGTTATACCCCAAGTGTAACTCATGAAGCATTTGATCTAAAGTGTTACGAACTGAAATGAGAGTGTTGTCACTGAACTTGTAAAGCTCGTCAGCCCACATGAATCTCTTTCGTTTTAGCTTGTCTTCATAGATCACACCTTGAGGGTTTGAAAGAGTGGTATACGCTAGTCTGCGGGACATATCCACATCTCGAGTTCTTGGCTTGGTGAGGTTGAGCTTCTTCTGGTAACTCTTTACCCCCAGCTGAAGGTCTTCAACCCTTGCCTGAATAACCATCCTTCGTGCAAACATACGTAAGTTCACTGCCAAATGAACTACGACATTCGTATCGAGGTTGTGTAGTTTGTTTTGAACAACGAGAAGTATCATGTCTTCAATGTCATTTAGATGCAGTCTCTTGAAATGACCTTCCTTGAAAGTGTACAGTTTTTGATCTGCTCTTTTAACAACAATTTCCTCCAAGTAACCATACTCGTACCACTCGTTCACCTTGACATTGATTATGCTTAAAATTCTCTTGGTCGAATAAACATCGTGCTTGGACACCATTTTCGTTATATAACCATAGAAATTCTGACGTTTGGTTCGCCAGTGAGAAATACCCAAAAGAGCATATTTGTCATAAACAACCTTTATCGGACTCCATAGGTTAGGAACCATGTCTTTAATGCCCTTTAACTCATACCTTGCAGCTTTAGACATTGTTGTAGAGGCTGTGTATTTCTTGTCATTGCTCCCTCTTGTTAAATACTCCATGTCATTGTTGAACAAGAAGTCTACTAGGACAATTTGACGACCTTGAGACGAAATTTGCACAGGTAGAGGTTTGGTAAGATCGTAGGGAAAACGATTACCCTCATGGTTGTTCTAGTCAAGTTGTTCAGAAAAAGCATGATAGCATTCTTCTATAGTGTAGTCTAATTCCACATAACTTTTGCATGTTCCTTTCAGCAGGTTGTAAACCGATCCTACAAGATGTTCTTTTATTAGATTGTCGATCTTGAGACGGTTCATTGAAAAGACAGAGAAGTCCATTAGATTGTGCATCAGTTCATCAAAGGTGAGAGGAGGTTTTGTAGCTTTGGCCAGATTATTGATCCAACTTTGTTCTGGCCCGTCATTAACTAATTTACCTTTGTTCCATTCAGGATCAGGAGAAGTGTCACTTCTGGACTTCTTGTACCAGTCATTATTGGAACAGCCTCATTGTTAGGTTGTTCATCAGTTTTACCCAAGTCTTCTCTCTGATCCATTGGCATATCAGTATTGTCAAACTTAGCATCATCATGTTTAGCATAATTAGTGTCCTGCACAAAGATTAGTTCTTCAACTTGATCTTTTATAGACTTGCCAGACTTAGAAGATGTAGTTAGAGATTTCCCTTTAGAAGAGTCTTTCGAGGTAGACGTCTTCTTAGAGGTTTCAGTTCCTTTGCTTGTCCTTTGTCTCTTTAACCCTCGGTCTGTTACAGCGTTTGGCCTTCTTCTTATCAAGCTCACTGGTTTCCTTTTCTTCAATTCGTTAGCAACACCTTTGTCCATAGCATCTTCATCCTCAAGGATTGACTCCATGAAAGCATGATATAGAGCTATGTACTTAGGACTTTTGTTGAATGACTTGGGTTTAGTCATTGTGTTAAACAAGGTAGTTTTCTAATCGAATTCTTAAAGTGCAGTGGTATCAGATGAGGTGATAGTCTCTTTAGGCACTTGCTGCTTCTTGCATGCTCCATCTAGATTTTTTGGATTCCTTTAATACTTTTTTGAGGTGCATATTGTTGCTTGAGTTTGTCTACAATCTCAGCTGGAACAGAGTGTTCCTTAATGATGTCAGCCGAGTGTTTCTGAAACACCTTATACAGAGCATCATCTAGACTTGATCCAAGATCCAAGGTACTCTTTTACAGCATTTGAAACTTCAGATTTGATTGTTGAAATAACTGTTATAGTCTTATCAATATTTTTAAGCTCTTTTACATCCTTCTCCAAATTAGTAGTTCTTTGATGGAGAGCATAAAGGGTTTCTGATTCAGGAACTGCAAAGGTTGAGGTTGTAGCTTATGTGTTTGTTGGTGTTAGGATTGGTGTTGATTGTTGAAGAGAAGGAAAGAGTGACGAAAGAAGGGAAGTAATGGTTGTGGATGGAGTGTTGTGATGTTTTATATCGGAGTGAAAAACTGTGTGTTTTGGGATTACAAAAAAACAGGGTTGGTGAGAAGGGTGAAGTACGTGGAATCTTTATATTGAAACAATAATGTACTTTTATTAGAAACCACTTCCGTTTTAGTAGAATGAAGATTCTCGAGGTTGAGGAATGCATTAGTATAGGTGGATGAAACAGAGTGACTTGAACTTAATGGAGGTACCTCAGTATTTGCATTCTGTATGGCAGGAGTCGTGGTAGTTGTTGCTTGTTCAACATACTGACCTTGAATACTTGCCATTTCTGGACCACTTTCTTCCTGTACGCCCGTTGTTTGTTCTTGTTATCTGTCACCTGTACATGTGCAGCATATGTCATAACATTTTTGGCATTCCCTTTTCTTCTTTGTTGTGCTAAGTATCTATCAATATATATAGTTCTTCATTGATCCTTTTATACTCTTCCTCATCTACATCCTTGGTCTCATCATTTGCTTCATCATTAGTAGGTACATAGTCTTCAGGAGTATGTACAAACTCATTATCAGACTCTTCTTCGTCATCATTTATCTATTGATTCTCAGAATCAGTTCTTCTTCTCAGCTGTGAGGATCTCTTCATTATCTTGAACACTTATCATCACCTTGTAATTGGATTCATCACCACTATACCCTATAGATTCATACTCGCTTACAGGAAGAATAAGGCTTTGGGACACATTAGGGATAAAAAAAAAATTAAAACCCACTGGTTTAAAAACCAGTTCCTTTATGTGTGTCAACAGGCTTGCCTTTTGGCTCATCAAGAACCTCTAGTTGAAAACCAGCTCCATCACCTGAGCCACCTGCTTGATGTATAGTTGTTTCTCGTTGGATTCTCTTAAGAACTTTCTTCACTTAAGCCTCCCCAAGTAAGGTAGCTTTAGACAGCAAATCAATTCCTTTGCTTTATCAGTTGTTGTTGGTGCCTTCTTCTTTGACATAAACACACCAAGAGTGTCTCGGATTTATATACCAGTAGACTGTTTTCTAGAAGACTTCTTGGTGAGAGCAACTTTCTTAGCAGGTTCAGGCTCTTCCTCTTCTACTATGATAAGAGTTCTCTTCTTAGAAGGAGAAGCGGGTTTCTTGAACTTCCTTGCTTTCTTGGGAGTTGCAGCTCCAGTAGCAAATGCAAGATAAGTCTTGTAGGCAGGAGAGTTCCGCATCTTCTGATTTGTAATTACTTCAAGAAGTAGTGCTCCATACACTTGATATTCATCAGATTTGGACATAAATCTCAAGGTACCCAAAATACTGTCACCTCAAACATTGTGCATGAAAATTCTGTTCCTCATAGAGATTAACTTATCTTTGGAAATGAAGTGATGGATGATGGCCTTTGTGAATCTGGGATAATACATATTTTCTTGTTTCTTGGCGCCTCTGTTGTCTATCTCGAACACGAAATCTTCCTAAAGTAGTTCAACAAAGTCAACATTCTTGTTGTAGTACATACCCTATAGTATTTGTGCTCTTGAGAGTCTGATCTTATCAAGACCTGAAGTTTTCCCAGATAGACACTTGTTGATGATTGTAGTAAAGGTTCTCCATGGTTGGTGACAGGATTAAGCACATAACATATAAAGCTCAAATGAGTTAAATTTAATTAACTCCCCTTTAAATATTAATCCGTTATTGTTTTAAAACCTTTTTCCTTTTATCACATGATGATTTTTAAAGAAGATTATTTAACATTTTCTCCCCCTCAAATAATGACCCGTTTTTGAGTTAAAGAGTTGTAGTCATTGTTTGAGTGGTCAAATGCCTTGAAAAAAATCATTTTCTAATGAAACTCTGAGATGATTAAATTCATTTTAAAAAAATCAACACCTTAACAATAAGATTTCTCTTATTTTAAACAAATAAATGCACTGATACGTACATTTATTGTATATATGAAGCACGGGTTGTGTTGCAAAATAAACACAAGCCTTTGTATGAATATAAAGTAATTCATACCGGAGAAAAATTAATTTCCCGTTGTGAGGTCAAGTTTTCTTTTGTACGAAATACTTGCTTTTAATATGAAGACCGGGTTGCTATCTGAAATAATAGCAAGCCATTGACATGTTTTCAAAACTTTTAGAACTTCTGCTCGAACTTCATTTACAGCCTCGTATAATTATTGAATGACATTTCTAAGACCGTAAATGTTATCAATTTTCAGAAGACATGTCATGATAAAACCTATTTTTGTATTTTTCTAATTTTTTAATTTTCTATTTTCTTTTTTGGTTTTATATTTTTATATTTCCTTTTTGAAAAATTTATATAAAATTAAAAATCTTTTTTTTGTTTTTATATTTTCTTATATACATATAATACATAGGATATAACACGAGTTACCACCATTACTCGTCCTCTTCCTCTGTCAAACTCTTTAGTGTGTCAGGAGACATGCTTTTCATACCCAGCTTTTCAACCAAAAAGTTGAATCTTTCTCGTGGCAAAGCTTTTGTGAAGATGTCTGCAAGTTGATATTCGGTTCTGACAAAGTAGAGTTCCACGACTCCATTCTCCACTTGCTCCTTAATAAAGTGGTATCTCACATCTATATGATTAGATCTTGAGTGTTGTGCATTGTTGCAATATAAAACGATTGCACTCTTGTTATCATAGTATAGAGGAATCTTGTTGAATTTAAGCCCATAGTCTGTTAGTTGTGATCTCATCCATAAGATTTGAGCACAACACCTAGATAAAGCAATATATTCTGCCTCTGTACTGGAGATAGCAATGGTCTTTTGATTTTTAGACGACCAGCTAACAAGTTTATCTCCCAAGAATTGTGCACTTCTAGATGTGCTTTGTCCAGTATCTTGACACCATGCGTGGTCTGCATCTGCATATGTTGTTAGAGTAATGCAAGAATATTTTGAATATCAAAGACCCATATCAATGGTTCCTTTCATGTATCAAAATATCCGCTTAACTGCATGTAGGTGCTTTTCGGTAGGCTTTTCCTGATATTGGGCACACATGAACACTACAAATACAAGGTCTGGTCTGCTGGATGTAAGATACATTAAGGAACCAATCATACCACGGTAATGTGTGGGATCGACTGGTTTCCCCTGTAGATATTTATCCAGTTTACTTTTGTCCACCATATGGGTGTAAACGGGATCACTAGATAGCATACCATATTTCTTTATTATTTCAAGAGCATAATTGGTCTGGTTAATAAAGATGCCTCTGGGACTTTGAGAAATCTGTAAACCTAGAAAGAAATTCATTTTCCCCATCATCGACATCTTAAATTTAGAAGTCATTATTTTAGAAAATTCATCACACACAGCAGGATTAGTAGAGGCAAAAATTATCTCGTTGACAAAAATTTGTACCAATAAGATGTCGCGGCCTGCATGTCTAGTAAATAGTGTTGGATCGACTGCACCCTTGGAGAATTCTTGTAAAAGTAGAAAACTGGACAGCATATCATACCACACGCGTGGAGCTTATTTAAGACCATAAAGTGCCTTTTTGAGCATGTACATGTGATTTGGCTTGTTTAGATCTACGAATCCTTCCGGTTGAGAAACATAAACCACTTCGCATAGCTCACTATTCAAGAAAGCCGTTTTGACATTTATCTGATAGATTGTCATGTTCTTGGTGGCAGCATTAGGAATGAAGATACGAATGGCTTATATTCTAGCAACAGGTGCAAACGATTCCTTGAAGTCTATTCCCTCTTCTTGTCGGTATCCTTTAGCAACTAATCGAGCCTTGTTTTTTAGTACACCACCACGCTCGTCATTCTTGACTTTGAAGATCCACTTAAATTTGATCAACATTACGAGATCTGGACACGGTACTAATTCCCATACTTGCAGTCTCTCAAATTCATGTATTTCTTCTTGCATTGCGTCAATCCAGGAGGATTCGAGCATTGCTTCTTTATAAGTCTTTGGTTCAACTAAAGTGAGAAAGGCATCAAAATAACACCATATATTGTTTGTCTGAAGTTGCTTTCTGGTGAAGACTGAGCGAGAAGGATCTCCGATCACATTTTCTATTGGATGATTCTTAGTCCATTTACCAAGAAGTTCAAATGGAGTGTGGGATGGCCACACATTAGATGACGATCCTTGAGAAGTTGAGTCTTCATAAAGAGTTTCATGAAGAGGATCATCATGAAAGTGTGGTGTTTTAGGGGATTATCTCACACCTGTTAGAGATTATGGGAGTGTGTTGATGGAAAAAATTATGTCTTATGAATTTCAAAACACTGTTTGTCTACAGAACACTGTTGAACATCAGCTTCCATCTTTTTTTTTTTTTTTTTATGGTTAAAAACTTTTTGTACTTCATTTAGAAAATCTTTATCAAAAACATTGAATATGTCTTTTAAGGTCTTTAAAATGGAATAATTTCATTTAGAAAAACAGCTTTAGTATGTTCAAACCCCCATTCCCCTTCTTTAATAGCATCAGGTGTAATCCGCTTTTTCACCACTATGTCAAACTTTCCAAGATGGTATTTAAGCTTTTTAAGGCTTGTATTAACTAGGCTTACCTTAGGAAGTTCCCTAGGAGCCTCAATTTTGACAGGTGAAATATCAGATTGGTCAATATTAGGGTGTAAAGTTTGTAACCAGAAGGCTTGTTCAGCAGACAGTTCTTGTTGTGGAATAAAATGTTTACCAAAATCTTCAGACAATCGATTTAACTCAACATAATTAATTAGAGTAGTATTAATTTTCTTCTCTTTTGAAATTGGATCGTTTTGTTTTGCAAGCATTTTAGATCAACTAACTTCTTCAAAAATCAATATTAGGTCTCTGTTCAAACGTTTTGACTCATTCTTTATATCTCTCAAGCTCAGCGGTTAAGGATTCATTATTCTTTTCCTAATTAGTTTTTCCCAATTATTTGCATGATTAATCATTTGTTCAGACATTTGTTCAATCACAGATAATATCATTGAATCTTGTTGTTCATACAAATTAGTATCTTGAACAGCTGCCTGTTGCGTTTCTTGTAAATATTGAGAGTACAGAATGATATTGCTATCACTTGTTATCTTATTATCTATAAAATCAACAACTGGTGTTTGTTCAAAATCCTGCATTGCATGCACACTTTGATTATCCATATCATGATGATAGGATTCAGAATGAGGTACCTCTGAGATAACGTCTGAACCACAGTTGGAAAGATTAGCCATCAGAACCACTTTTGCATTAGAGGAATCATCACAGTCAGAATCATAAGCATCTAGATCCTTAGTCTGGAAAGCAGCAATGTTTGGAATGGTTGTCTGAGCATCTTGACCGTCTGGAATGCCTGGATCTGCAAGAAATGCTAGTTGCTCTTCATCCAAAATTTGACCGGATTCGTGTGCTTCAGCCAACATTGCCTTTTTCTTAAACCATGCAACGTTCCTTGGCCTCTTAGGCTGAGTGCATTGCCTAGCCATGTGTCCTTCACCTTGACAATTATAGCATTTAACAACCCTTGCCTGCCCTCCTATGTTATTTCCCTAGAACTAATAGCATTACCCTTATAGCCAGTACCAGCATAACTTTGTCCTTGCCTCCCTTGAACTTGTTGCACAGTAACCCTGCCATCTTGAATAGTGGTCTGGTTTCTCAAGCCCGACTGGGCTAAAAGTCAAAAAACCAAATCATCTCTTAAGAAAACCGTTGCTTTCGCCGCTGAAGGTAGCATTAATTCCGACACTGACAAAATTATGGCCCGAATGGATGCCATGACCATAAAAATGGATGCTCAGTACAAAGAACTCCAATCTCGTGCAAAACAACCAAAACCTTATCTTGACGATGATGACATACCTATGTCTCGTGAAGAAGAGGCTAAATTTATGCAAACTTTCCGTAAGACTCATTTTTACAATGATTACCGTGACCGAGACTCAAATCGCGATAATTGGCGTTCAACCAGACGAAATGATTACAACCGAGACAACTACCGATCCAACACCGATGATAAATCCTATGATCAACAAAGACAATTCAACGATTTTATGAAATCTCAGCAATCAACCAACGCTTTTGTCAAAGATACATTCATGGACCTCAAAACTCAACTCGAACTAGTAGCAAAAAATCATCAAGCTTCAATCCAAAACCTTGAAACTAAGTTCGACAGACTCACTGACAAGCAATCTAGTCGACCTTCTGGATCTCTTCCGAGCAACACTCAACCAAACCCACGAGGTAACAATTCTAAAGCCTATCAACTACCTCAATCTCGTAATGAGCATGTGAATGCCGTATTCACAAGAAGTGGTAAAGCCTATAATCCACTAGATAACCCAAATGGTCAACAAAACAATTATGAAACCCCTATCAACTTTGATAGCGATGACGAAGACGATGAACCTACTCCATAACCAAAAACTCAACCTCCAAAACTAGTCAAAGAAACACCGTTACCCAAACCATACAAACCAAAAATCCCATATCCTTAACGCCTCAGAAAAGAAAAAATGGAGGCTCAATACGAAAAATTCCTCGACATGATCCGAGCCATCCGAATCAACGTATCTTTTGTCGACGTCTTAGCCGGAATGCCTAACTATGGAAAATTTCTCAAAGAACTCATAAGCAACAAACACAAAATCGAACAAATTTCTGCCGCTTTTCTGAGCGGAGAAAGTTTAGCAATTCTTCAAAACAAAGTTCCACCCAAACATAGAGACCCCGAAAGTTTCCTAATTCCATGAAACTTCAATAAAACTTTCTCATGTAATGCTTTAGCCGACCTTGGTGCTAGCATTAACTTTATGCCGTATTCCTTATATGCGAAACTATATCTCGAAACTCTTAAACCTACTAAAATGAGCGTAAGATTAGCCGATCGATCATTCCAATACCCTGTTGGAATAGCTGAAAATATGCTCGTTGAAGTTGGTAAATTCACCTTCCCTGCCGATTTCGTTATTCTCGAAATGAAAGAAGATAGCAAAGTTCCTCTCATTTTTGGACGACCCTTTCTTCACACTGCTGATGCAGTAATTCGAGTTGAGCAGAAACAACTCAATCTTGGAGTTGGGACTGAACGAATGATCTTTAATATTGACTCTGCCATTAAACACTCTTATTCAAACGATGATACATGTTTCAGTATCGATGAAATCTTAGATGAAGATTTCAATGCTCTTCTGGACGAAGGAAGAAAAATCCTCCATTCCATCGAAGGAACCGTTCTCGAAGAAGAAATCTTTTCTGAATTTGATAAATTCATAGCAATGACTGCAAATTAAAACTATGACTCTGAGTCTGATGAAGAAGAACCAGAATTTGAGAAAATCACCATCAACACAGATTATAAAATCAAGACATCTCTTGAAGAACCTCTTACGGATCTCGAACTCAAGCCTCTTCCTGATAACTTGGAATATGTATTTTTGGAAGAACCATCTTTTCTTCCTGTAATCATATCATCTCAACTCTCTTCTCAAAACAAAAGCAAACTTGTATCTGTCCTTAAAAACATAAAGAAGCATTTGCCTGGAAAACAACAGACATTCCTGGTATCTGCCTATCATCCTGCAAACACAAGATATAACTTATGGATGAGAAAAAGCCAGTTGTCCAAAAACAAAGAAGGTTAAATCCAAACATGCAAGAAGTTGTTAAGAAAGAAATCATGAAACTCTTGGATACCGGTATTATTTATCCAATTGCCGATAGTCCTTGGGTTAGTCCTATTCACTGTGTACCAAAGAAAGGCAGTATTACCGTAGTCACAAACGAAAATGATGAACTTGTCCCAACAAGAACCGTTACATGAAGCAACTGCAAAAGATCATTTCCCTTTGCTGTTTATGGATCAAATGTTAGAAAGACTCGTAGGAAATAAATATTTCTGTTTCCTCGATGGTTTTTCTAGATATTTTTAAATTCCTATCGATCCTATGGACCAAGAAAAAACAACGTTCACATGTCCTTTCGGTACATACGCTTATAAGCGAATGCCTTTCGGATTATGTAATGCTCCAGCTACATTCCAAAGATGCATGTTGGCAATCTTTTATGACATGATTGAAGAATCAGTTGAAGTATTCATGGACGATTTTTCCGTCTTTAGAAACACTTTTGATAAATGCCTAAACGACCTCGATAAAATGCTCCAGCGTTGTAAAGATGTTCATCTTGTCCTTAATTGGGAAAAATGTCACTTCATAGTCAAAGAAGGAATTGTACTTGGACACAAGGTGTCTGGCGCAGGACTTGAAGTCGACAAAGCAAAAATCAACGTAATCTCAAAATTTCCACCCCTACCAATATCAAAGGTGTTAGAAGCTTTCTAGGACATGCCGGTTTGTATCGAAGATTTATTAAAGATTTCTCGAAAATTGCCTGACCTCTAACTAAGTTGCTTGAAAAAGATACTCCATTCGAATTCCATGATTCAAAAAGCATTTGAATTATTAAAAGAGAAACTCACATGTGCTCTTGTGATCGTAAGCCCAAACTAGAATCTTTTGTTTGAACTTATGTGTGATTCAAGTGATTTCGCAGTTGGAGCTGTCTTAGGTTAAAAAGACGGTAAAAACTTTCACCCAATCTATTTCGCAAGCAAAACTCTCAACCCAACTCAACAAAAATACACGATAACCAAGAAAGAACTTATGGATGTAGTTTTTGCATTCGAAAAATTTAGATCCTATTTTATACTATCAAAAACTATTGTTCACACCGATCACTCAACTCTTAAACATCTGTTTAAGAAACAAGATGCAAACCTCGTCTTATTCGATGGATTATACTCCTACAAGAATTCGATATAGAAATCGAAGATAAAAAAGGTACAAAAAATGTTGATGTCGATCACTTATCTCGGATTAACAATAACGAGACAAGTGATGACAGTGAAGTTGACAACAACTTTCCTGGAGAAACCCTTATGAAAATTAACACCATAGATGAACCATGGTTCGCAGACTTTACAAACTATTTGGTGGGTGATATTATACCAAAAGGGATGACGTGCCAACAAAAGAACAAATTCTTCTCTGACCTCAAACATTACTTTTGGGAAGAACCCTATCTTTTTAAAGTATGTTCTGACGGTATGATCAGACGCTGTGTATCTGGACCAGAAACCCAAACCATTTTAGATCAATGTCACCACGGATAAACCGGTGGACATTATGGACCAAACGTAACCGCTAAAAAGGTCCTAGATTTAGGTTTTTACTAGCCAACAATCATAAAAGACGCTCATACTCTAGTTCACCTTCGCGAAGCATGCCAAAAAATGAGAAATATATCAAAACGTGATGAGATGCCCTTAAACAACATTCAAGTATGTGAAATTTTCGATGTATGGGGTACTGACTTTATGGGACCGTTCCCAAAATCACATAAATTTGAATACATTCTTGTCGATGTTGACTACGTATCTAAAAGGGTAGAAGCTCAAGCTTTACCAACAAATGATGCTTGATTGGTTATTACTTTCTTGAAGAAACTATTCTGCCATTTCGGAATTCCCAAAGCTCTAATAAGCGACTGAGGTACTCATTTCTGTAACAAGATAATGGAAAAGAGCATGAAAAGATCTGGAGTTAGTCACCGTTTCTCTACATCATATCACCCTCAAAAAAGTGGTCAAGTTGAAAACACAATCAGAGCCCTCAAAATAATTCTTGAAAAGATTGTTAAAGACAATCCTGCTATTTGGTCAAAAAAACTTGATGACGCTCTGTGGGCTTTTCGCACTGCTTACAAAACACCAACTGGTACAACAACGTACAAACTAATATATGGAAAGAATGTCACCTGCTATTTGAAATTAAACACCGGCTATGCTGGGCACTTAAGAATTGCAATCCTGATCTCATCGGTGCTGGTGAAAAATGAATGTTTTAGTTACAGAAATCAGATGAACTTATACACAAGCCTATGAAAACTCTCATCTATACAAGGCAAGAACCAAAGTCTAGCACGATATGGTATACGTCTGTTGATCATGTAAGAGCTACTTACACGGACGGGGATGATTAGTCCTAATAGATCTATTTTCAACACTCACGTTCACTTACCAATCCAAATTATCATAAGTAACTAACGGTTCATGATAACTCGGGCAAACAAGTTTCAACATTTACTTAAGCAACACGTAAACAAGATTGGGAAAAACATAAATCATCTGTGTCCAATGTTTAAAAGCAAGCAATGTTTCTCACCCCAAAAAGTAAAGCAAAGTAGTAAAAACGTAGGGCTATGAACTCACCTTATCAAGATGAGCGAACGGTAAATCACGCAAATGAAAGATGATATAGAAATCTAGCCATGACCTAGATAAATAACGTGTCTTAGGGCTACGAAAAGTATACTAAATATAGTACGAAACGCTTAATATAGAAAGACATCCATGTGTGTTTGTGTTTTGGTTTTATTTATCAAAAATGGTTTTGTGAAATTATAACGTTCTTCATTGAATCCCGACATTTTTTCGAAAGTTACTATTTATAGAAAGTTTCCTTTTTAGGAAAGATTTTAGTTTCAAAACATTAATATCGTCATCTATATTTGTTAAGTTTTCATATTTTCAAAATGCACTAACTAGTCTTAATCGCTTAACTTCTATGTCCGTTTCACTAAAATATAATAAAAGTTACTATTTTTGGAAATCCTACCTCATTTATCAATCCCGACATCATTTACATATTTTTATGACATTTTAAAATGTTTCTAATCAATAACCTAATGTTTTTATATGTTTCGCCAACGTTTAGAAAGTCCAAAAATGTCCAAAAGCGTCGGAAAACCTCATTTTATATTCCAAACAGCACTATGTCCAAATGGTGTTGCCGAAAAATGTTTCAAGTTTCATTTGGCTATAACTTGGCCGTTTTAAGTCCAATTTTAGTATATGATATATGAAAAACTATCTATTCAAAACAAGCTCACCAAAAAAATACTTTTACGCCTATTGAAAACATTCCTAAGTCACCCAAACCCTCAAAACCATTTCGGATCAGCAACTATGTTTTTCACAAACGCTTCCAAGAATCACGCCAAACTTCACAATAGTGCCCAGTCTAGCCTAGTCTCCATTCACAGCTAATCCATCATAAAACCACACCTAAAACTAACCTAATCCCTTCACTTCTATTATTGCAACTCACTTTTCAACTCATATCACCAATATCGTAAAGTCATAAACATATTACTTCCATTTTTATAAAAGATAACAAAATATAAATTCATTTCCTTTTATAAAAAGTACCACAAACACATGGATCCTTAAACATAAACAAGATTTCATAAGAAAGAAAGGAATGTATCAAAGAAAGATTAAGAAAAGCTTACAAGAATGAAGATCAAGAAGCAACAACACAAGATCTATACCCAAAATCACTAGATCTTAAAAACCAACTAATAAAATTAGAAACCCTACCTCTTAGATCTTGAGAAAACCCTTTAAATCAAAGAACCAATACTTTAAACCACCTTAGAAATGAACTTGGTATACTTGGATTATGAAAGAAATCAAAGATAATCAAACCATATAAGGGGTGTTTGTTGGCCGTGAGCTAGGAGAGGTGGAAAGAGAGATGAGAGATTTTGATGAGGCTTGAAAAATGATATGAAACCCTAGTGTGTGATATATGATGGTATTTATAGGAGGTTAAAGGTGTGTATTATAGTGTAAATGTAACCAACACACACCAAAGGTGTGTGTGGGGGGGGGGGGAGGGGTTTGGCAAAAGGCAAGTTATAAGGACCATGTGGTTCAATTTTTGGGATCAAGTTCACGTTATAATAAATCTTGGTTTGAATTTCCTAGTCAAAGCTTTGAAAACGTGTAAGTAAACATTTGTCCTGATCTTGGTTGGTTAAGTGTGCATGAGATAGACTCCCTCATGTGTCACTTTCATACACATGCATTGGATTTTCAAAAAATAGATGCCTTTGATTTAATTTCCAAGCTTATGGTCGTTTTGGTTTGGTTTAGGCGTCCAAATTTATAAGAGGGGGGGTCATGAACAAAATTTTTGGCTTATCAACACGAGATGAACGATAACTAAAGTTTACACAAAAAGATTTTGGGTTTTTGGGGTTCCGTTAGGTCAAAAATGCAAAAACGCAAATTAAACGTTAAAACATAAAAATAAATATCGAAAGTGATCGTAAACTAAGAAACACTTAGAAATAATAAAATAACTCATATAATATCTAAACTAATCAAAATCCGAAGTTGGAACGCGTCCAATGACGTTTTTTAGATTTACACAGGTTAACTTCCCAGTAAACTGCCAGTTTCAAACGTAACGTATAAAAGTCAAAAATAATAATCAGAAAAGTTTAAAATAATGACCTAAAATTTACGGGGTGTAACATCCTTCCCCCGTTAAAATAGCTTTGTCCTCAAAGCTTAAGACGTATCGTTAGTCGCGGGTACAGGGTTAGCAAAAAGGTGAGGATACTTTTTCTTTATTTGGTCCTCGCGCTCCCAAGTAAACTCAGGACAACAGACTTTCACAATTGGGATGCGTCTTTGCTTTAGTCGTTTAACTTCTCGACCCATAATTTCGACCGGTTCTTCAATGAAATTAAGCTTGTCATCAATCTGAATCTCGTCCAACGGAATCGCTAGGGGTTCTTCGGAGAAACACTTCTTCAGATTGGAAACGTGAAAAGTACTATGAACCCGACTTAGTTGCTCTGGGAGTTCAAGTCGATACGCAACCGTTCCCACTTTAGCATGAATTTTGAAAGGTCCAATATAACAAGGATTTAGCTTCCCCCGTTTTCCGAAACATATCACCCCTTTCCATGGCGATACCTTCAACATAACCTTATCTCAATCCTTAAACTCCAATGGCTTACGTCTCCTATCAGCATAGCTCTTTTGTCTATCACGTTCCGCTTGAATACGCTTCTTGATTTGGATGATCTTTTCCGTGGTTTCATGAATAATCTCAGGGCCAGTAAGCTGAGCATCTCTAACCTCAGCCCAACAGACAGGAGATTGACACTTATGACCGTACAATGCTTCAAACGGTGCAGCTTTGATACTTGTATGATAACTATTGTTGTAGGAAAACTCCACCAAAGGTAGGTGTCTATCCCAACCTTTCCCAAAATCAATCACACAAGCACATAGCATGTCCTCTAAGGTTTAGATGGTCCTCTCACTCTGACCATCCGTCTGTGGATGATAAGCCGTACTCATATCCAATTGAGTACCTAGAGCTTTGTTTAGCGATTGCCGAAAATGAGATGTAAATTTACTGTCTCGATCAGAGATAATCGAAACATGCACTCCATGTCTTGAGACTACTTCCTTCAAGTATTGTCTCATCAACTTTTCCATCGAGTCGGTTACTTCATTGGTAAGAAATGTGCAGACTTAGTGAGTTGGTCAACAATTACCCAAATTGCATCTTGACCCGACGATGTCTTTGGCAACTTAGTGACGAAATCCATTGTAATGTTCTCCCATTTTCATACCGGGATCACAAGTTGAACCAACAAACCAGATGGTTTTTGTCATTCGACCTTGACTCTTGCACAAGTCAGACACTTACTGACGTAGGTGGAAATCTCAACTTTCATATTTGGTCACCAATACAGTTTCTTCAAGTCTTGGTACATCTTATCCGATCCAGGATGGATCGAATACTTTGACTTATGCGACTCGTGCATAATCAGAGTTCTCTAGTCGCCAAAACAGGGTACCCAACTTCTATTCCTCAAACATAACGTTCTGTCAGCATGGGGCTCCAGATTCTTAATCATGCCACACAAATCTTCGGTTCCATAATTCTCTTCCTTTCTTGCCTCAACTTGAGCATTTAAAATTTACACAAGAAGGTTCAGACCAGCCGTCAAAACCAAGGCTCGAACTCGTAGTGGCTTGTTCTGTTCCTTTCGGCTCAAGGCATCCGCCACCACGTTCGCCTTTCCTGGATGATAACAAATTTCACAGTCGTATTCACTCGAAAACTCCAACCATCGATGTTGTCTCATGTTTAGCTCTTTCTGATCAAGAATATGTTGCAAGCTCTTATGATCAGTGAACACAACGTATTTCGTGCCATACAAATAATGTCTCCACATTTTGAGAGCAAACACTATAGCTCCAAGTTCTAAGTCACGTGTAGTGTAATTTCTTCTCATGAATCTTGAGTTGGCGTGACGCGTAGGCTATGACCTTCTCCCTTTGCATTAGAACTGAGCCCAACCCTTAACGAGAAGCATCATAGTAAACCATAAAGTTTTTACTTCCTTCGGGTAAAGCCAAAATCGGTGCACTACACAATCTTTGCTTCAACAGCTGAAATGCAGCTTTTTCCTTTTCACTCCAATCAAACTTCACGTTCTTTTGAGTCAGCTTCGTCATAGGCTTGGCAATTTTTGAGAAACCTTTGATAAATCGTCAGTAATAGCCAGCAAGACCTAGAAATTGACGAATCTCTGTTGGGGTATTGGGCCATGCCTAATCCTTAATTGACTCAATCTTAGCCAGGTCCACGTGAATGCCTTCACTATCAATCACGTGACCAAGAAATTATACCTTCGATGGCCAAAATTCACACTTTGAAAACTTGGCGTACAATTCTTCCTTCTTAAGAAACTCCAAAATTAACGTAAGATGTTCTGCGTGCTCTTCCGCGCTCTTAGAGTAGACTGTTGACCCTTACAACTGATCAAATAAGTCGTCGATTCTCGAAAGTGGGTATCGGTTCTTCACAGTAAGCTTGTTCAGTTCACGGTAATCGATACACATCAGAAAGATTCATCTTTCTTTTTGACAAACAAGACCGGGGCTCCACAGGGTGAGGAACTTGGTCTTATAAACCCTTTGTCAGAAAGTTCTTGTAGTTGAGTAGACAATTCTTGCAGTTCTGTCGGTGCTAACCTATACGGGGTGCGTGCCCCAGGTGCAGCACATGGGACCAAGTCGATTTGGAATTCAACTTGTCGAATTGGCGGCAATCCAGGCAAGTCCTCTGGAAAGACTTTCAGAAAGTCCTATACGATAGGCACGTCCTCAAGTCGCTTCTCCTCCGACTTGTCTTCGGTTTCCTTCTTTGTAATTTACGCCAGAAAAATTAGGCAACCTCTCTTAATATATTTCTTGGTTTTAGTGCATGATATAATGCTCAACTTAGACTTTTTTCCTTTGTCACTACTATTACCTTGGACTATCAAAACTTCGTCTCCATACGGAATCCGTACAATCTTTTCATCATACACGATTACGGCATGATGGTTCGCTAACCAATCCATGCCAATGATGACGTCAAAACTACCAAGTTCTACTAGCATTAGGTTAATGTTGAATGGGTGACCTAACAATCCTAACATACAGCCTCTAAGTACTGTATTAGTTATAGATATTATTCCGTCGGCTAATTCGACAGCATAGCTAACGTCCAAGGTATTAGGGGTTATATCAAGCAAGGTACTAAAAGTAGTTGACACAAAACTTTAGTTGGCGCTCAAATCAAACAACATAGAAGAATAGTGATTGCTGAGAAGAAACGTACCCGTGGCAGCATTCGATTCGGGGTTAGCTTCTCCTCCTCCAAGCACATAAGCCTTTCCTCTAGCTTCCTTGGTCTTTTTCCCAGCTTTGTTTCCACGGTTCTGATTCTTTAACTTGGGACACTCATTCCTGTAGTGCCCCTGCCTCCCACACTCAAAACAAGTAGGAACCCTCTGATTCACTAACAGAGCTCTCTGAATAGCTGGGACAGCAACTGCATTCTTACAATCCCTGGCCATATGCTTGACCTTATTGCACTTCCCATACTTTACAGTGCATGGTCCTTTGTGATGTAACTTACACTTGTTGCAATAAGGTAAATGCCCAGCATATCCCCTCTTCTTATTGTTACCATCCGTATAGGCTCTTGCCACATTCTGGCCTCCAACATTCTGTCTTTTGAATGGTGGTTGCTGCCCGTGGTTGTCTCTCTGATTGACCTCCAACCTCCTTTTGTTCTTAGCATTTTTCAATGCATAGCCCTTTGACTTTTGATCCATTAAATTGTTGGCAATGCGAACAACATCTTGGAGTCTTGTAGGTTCAGCAGCAATTACATTCCCTTGGATGTTATCGGGGAGACCTCCAATGAATTTTTCAACCTGATCCTCCTCCTCAAGGACCATCTTGGTGCACATCATAGTCAACTCTTGAAATCTCTGAGTATAAGCAGCCAAATCATTGTTCTTCACGATCAAATTCCACAGCTCAGACTCCATCTTTTGAATTTCATTTCTTGAGCAATACACTTCAGTCATTAGCTTCATGAGCTCTCTCCATGACATGGTGAATGCAGCCTCAGTTCCAACGGTCCTCTTATGTGAGTTCCACCAAGTTAGAGCACTGTTCAACAAGGTGCAAGTAGCTTACTTAACTTGGTATTTCTCTAGACAATTGTTGATATGGAACACTGTTTCCATCTTCTCAAACCACCTTATCAACCCGACAACTCCTTCTATTCTCTTGAAGTTGAGTGGTTGACACTTCATGAAGTCTTGGTAGGTACACTCTCGAGTAACAGGCCTATCACCCCTATTATTCTCATTTGGATTTCCATTTCCATCATTTCCATCTTCACCATTTCCATTTCCACCATTTCCATCTCCACCATTTCCATCTCCACCATTTCCATTTCCACCATTTCCATTATCTCCATTGCTGCCGTTTTGGCTTTGACTTTCAGCCTTGAGAGCATTTGCAGCACGGGTCGCTTCATAAGCATCCAACGCTTCTTCCACTCGTCGGTTAACGAGTTCTTCGATTGCCTCCGGGGTCATACCAGAACAAGTGATAGTCATGTTCTACAGTACAAGACATAGCACGCGGTAAGATTCGATACGAGATATAGCCACTATAAATGGTATATAAGGTTTATATAAGAAAATACAATAGAACATGTTTTACCAGAACAAGTAAATAACAATAAAGACGAACACGCGAGAAAATCAAAACAAGCTTTTCATATCATATACAAAAGCATCAGTCGGTTACATTCAACCCATAATGGGGAACTTGATTTACGCTAATACTACTACTACCAACTAGTTCTACTACTAGTCTAAAGTCCATACACAACATTATGGATGAAAACCCAAACGCCTCACAGCGAATGTCTCCAATCTCCTAAATCGCAGCTAACTCTCCATAAAGCTCACATGTCACCGAAACCTATCAGCTCTCGCTCTCTCCATTATCATGGTGCCTTGAAGTCTCGCGTTGCTCCTCTCCACGGACAAAACCTGCTCAAGTAAGCTAGCTCTCTCTCCACCATCAATCAAACTCCTCGTCTCTAACTCTCTCTGTTCTGTCTCAATGTCCTCTATCCTATGAAGAGGTATCTCTATAACATGATCATAAATATCTTGAAAACCCTCCTCAACCTGCTCCAGACGCTCTACATCATTAGGCATAAGCATACCATTAGGGATATCAATCCCGGCAACCACATCTACTCCAACCTCCATAGTACCTCTATCACTGGACTCGACCTCGTCCTCTACATCAACCCCAACATTGACCTCCATACTAATACTTGCATCAACCCCAGCCTCAACATCGCTATATACTGTAACCTCATCAGCCGTAGCATCAGCCTCAATATCTGCCAACACATCAGTATCAATGTCCTCCTCAACACTATCCTCTAGTGAAATAGAATCCCTAAACCTCTTACGAGGTAGAAGGAGATCAGCACGAGAAGGAACTAAAGTTCTCGTACCATGGGTAGATGAAGTCACGAAAGCAACAGAGGACCTACATCTCTTGCGAGATGGTTCAGCAGATGACTCAGAAGAAGAATCCCCAGCTAACGACTCGGATGTCGTCGGTGGATACATGGTAGATAATGGGGCAGACTTCCGACGAAGATAGGCCTCATTACACCGTGGAGTCCTAGCAATTGGTGGATGAACAAATCTCTATGGTGTAGATGAATCAGCAATGGTGGTGTCTGGTAGTGAATGTCCAGCTAAAGAATAACCCAAAATAGAATTCCCAGATGATGAATGATCTAAAGACGAATGACCCGCTGATGATCTGGAAGTAAAATGATCCAAGTGATGTGATGCGTACCTCAATGCTAAACAATGAGACGGTAAAGGTCTAACCAAATTCCTCACGGTCAATGCCCTACATGGTCCACCAGGATAAGTATGATAAAGTCAACCAATGGGAATGTATTTCCTGGGTCGGATAAGAATAGCTCATCGTCGACGAATCCCGAGTGGTGCATTAACAGATGCAAAAGGAAACTCAGATGATGGTGCGACAACAGCAGATGGTGCGGGTAGAATAGAAGCAGTAGGAATCTCTAGAGTAGAAGTAGTAGGTGATACATGCCTCTCAAGTATCTCAGTATCTGACTCTGAATCGTCTGAACACAGAAAAGGTGAAACCATAGGTGCTACAGATACGGGAGGTTAAATAGAAATAAAGACGAACACGCGATGGTTTGAGAAAAACAAAAAGTTTCATATCATATATAAAAGCATTAGTCGGTTACATTCAACCCATAATGGGGAACTTGATTTACGTTAATACTACTACTACCAACTAGTTCTACCACTAGTCTAAAGTCCATATACAACATCATGGACGAAAACCCAAATGCCTCACCGTGAATGTCTCCAATCTCCTAAATCGCATCCTGTTATAGTAGCGCAACCTACGAATCTGCCAAAGCTCACTCTCCATAAAGCTCATGCGTCGCCGAAACCTATCGGCTCTCGCTCTCTCATCTTCATGGTGCTCGTGTAACGGTCTCACGGTGCTCCTCTCTAAGGAAGCAACTTGCTCAAGTAAGCTAGCTCTCTCTCCACCATAAATCAAACTCCTCGCCTCTAACTCTCTCTGTCCTATCTCAATGTCCTCTATCCTCTAAAGAGGTATCTCTATAAATGATATAATACCTACAAACCCTACTAAAACCTGCTCCAGACGCTCAGAGCATTCGGGCATAAGCATTACCATCACGGATATCAATCTCGCAACACCTCACTCAACCTCCATAGTCCTTATCACTGACTCGACTCATTCTCCTATACATCAAACCCTAACATCGACCTCCATACCAATACCTGCATCAACCCCAGCCTCAACATCCCTATCTACTGTAACCTCATCAACCATAGCATTAGCCTCAATATCTGCCAACACATCAGTATCAATGTCTTCCTCAACACTATCCTCTGGTGAAATAGAATCCCTAAACCTCTTGCGAGGTGGAAGGAGATCAGCATGAGAAGGAACTAAAGCTCTAGTCGCATGGATGGATGAAGTCACGGTAGCAGCAGGGGACCTATATCTCTTGCGAGATGGTCCAGCTGATGACTCGGAAGAAGAATTACCAGCTGACGACTCAGATGTCGTCGGTGGATACATGGTAGATTGATAATGGGGTCCGGACTCCAAAGGAAAAGATAGGCCTCGTCCACTGTAGAGTCTCTCAGGTGGTGGATAACCACATCTCTGGTGGTGTCTGTAGTGACTTATCAGCAACGATGGTGTCTGGTGGTGAATGTCCAGGTAAAAAAATCACATAAGTTTGAATACATTCTTGTCGTTGTCGATTACGTATCTAAATGGATCGAAGCTCAAGCTATACCAACCAATGATGCCCGAGTGGTTATTACTTTCTTGAAGAAACTATTCTGCCATTTCGGAATTCCCAAAGCTCTAATAAGCGACTGAGGTACTCATTTCTGTAACAAGACAATGGAAAAGAGCATGGAAATATCTGAAGTTAGTCACCGTTTCTCTACATCATATCACCCTCAAAAAAGTGGTCAAGTTGAAAACACAAACAGAGCCCTCAAAATAATTCTTGAAAAGATTGTTAAAGACAATCCTGCTATTTGGTCAAAAAAACTTGATGACGCTCTGTGGGCTTTTTACACTGCTTACAAAACACCAACTGGTACAACAACATACAAACTAATATATGGAAAGAATGTCACATGCTATTTGAAATTAAACACCGGCCATGCTGGGCACTTAAGAATTGCAATCCTGATCTCATCGGTGCTGGTGAAAAATGAATGTTTTAGTTACAGAAGTCAGATGAACTTATACACAAGCCTATGAAAACTCTCGTCTATACAAGGCAAGAACCAAAGTCTAGCACGATAGAAAACTAAGAATGAGAAAAGAATTCAAACAAGGAAACAAGGTTATTCTTTTTCACTCAAAGTATAAATTTAAACAACCGAAACTCTGATCTCGCTGGCTAGGACCATATGTAGTAAAACATCAATATCTGTTCAAATATGTTAAACTATATGGAAAAGATGGAAAGACGTTTATTGTTAATGGCCATCGACATACACTATACCATGAAGAAGATTATAATGACCAAAGGGAAGCAGTTGCTCCCTTTTTTCCCAAAGAATGAACTTCGGAAGTAGGAGTCTACCTAACGACTCTCTTAAAAATTAAGGGCTTCTCGGGAGGCAACCCGTGTGTCACACCCCCAAACGGGGCCTGGATGAAAACACGTTTCCAGGGGCGTGACATCATAATATACATCACACAAGATACAAAGAACGATCTCTAAGGGTATGTTTAGAAATCCAACATCGTTGCATTAAATAAAATAGTTAAAGTTTACATAGGTTCATACATAATATGCGGAAGCGAATAAAAGGTTTTAAAGTTTGACAATGATGTTAACATAGATATTAATAAGTCTTGAAAATCGGCCCAAGGCATGGCAACACCATAAAGGAAGCAAAGACATCCATAGCTAAGCACCTGAGAAAACTATGCTAAAACATCAACATAAAGTTGGTGAATTCATAGGTTTGAAGTTGATATAAGAGTGGACCACAAATTTTTGCAAAATGCATGTGACTATTATAACATATACAATATCACATAAAAAGGCGTTTACGTTGCACTAAGCTCATGATACTGAGGCTAAATGTAATGGGAGCATGCAAAATGATAAATAAATTTGCCCTAACGGGTGCCAACATGGCGCTTCACCGTATCACTCGACATGGTATACGTCTGTTGATCATGTAAGAGCTACTTACACGGACGGGGATGATTAGTCCTAATAGATCTATTTACAACACTCGCACTCACTTACCAATCCAAATTATCATAAGTAACTAATGGTTCATGATAACTCGGGCAAACAAGTTTCAACATTTACTTAAGCTACACGTAAACAAGATTGGGAAAAACGTAAATCATCTGTGTCCAATGTTTAAAAGCAAGCAATGTTTCTCACCCCAAAAAGTAAAGCAAAGTAGTAAAAACGTAGGGCTATGAACTCACCTTATCAAGATGAGCGAATGGTAAATCACGCAAATGAAAGATGATATAGAAATCTAGCCACGACCTAGATAAATAACGCGTCTTAGGGCTACGAAAAGTATACTAAATATAGTACGAAACGCTTAATATAGAAATACATCCATGTGTGTTTGTGTTTTGGTTTTATTTATCAAAAATGGTTTAGTGAAATTATAACGTTCTTCGTTGAATCCTGACATTTTTTCGAAAGTTACAACTTATAGAAAGTTTCCCTTTTAGGAAAGATTTTAGTTTCAAAACATTAATATCGTCCTCTATATTTGTTAAGTTTTCATATTTTCAAAATGCATTAACTAGTCTTAATCGCTTAACTTCTATGCCCGTTTCACTAAAATATAATAAAGTTACTATTTTTGGAAATCCTACCCCATTTATCAATCCCGACATCATTTACATATTTTTATGACATTTTCAAATGTTTCTAATCAATAACCTAATGTTTTTATATGTTTCGCCAACGTTTAGAAAGTCCAAAAATGTCCAAAAGCGTTTGAAAACCTCATTTTATATTCCAAACAGCACTATGTCAAAATGGTTTTGCCGAAAAATGTTTCAAGATTCATTTGGCTATAACTTGGCCGTTTTAAGTCCAATTTTAGTGTATGATATATGAAAAACTATCTATTCAAAACAAGCTCACCAAAAAATACTTTTACGCCTATTGAAAACATTCCTAAGTCACCCAAACCCTCAAAACCATTTTGGATCAGCAACTATGTTTTTCACAAACGCTTCCAAAAATCACGCCAAACTTCACAATAGTGCCCAGTCTAGCCTAGTCTCCATTCACAGATAATCCATCATAAAACCACACCTAAAACTAACCTAATCCCTTCACTTCTATTGTTGCAACTCACTTTTCAATTCATCTCACCAATATCGTAAAGTCATAAACATATTACTTCCATTTTTATAAAAGATAACAAAATATAAATTCATTTCCTTTTATAAAAAGTACCACAAACACATGGATCCTTAAACATAAACAAGATTTCATAAGAAAGAAAGGAATGTATCAAAGAAAGATCAAGAAAAGCTTAGAAGAATGAAGATCAAGAAGCAACAACACAAGATCTATACCCAAAATCACTAGATCTTAAAAACCAACTAATAAAAATGATCTAGGATCCTTACAATTGTTATCAAGAGCTACAAGAATGATGTAGTTGAATTGTGGTTTGTATTTTTTTTCTATTGATTACGAGAAAAAAAGAGGTTTTTGTTTATAAATATATTGTTGTTTTTGATTCTTGAATTCAAAGATGGTTTATGGTTAATCTAATATCATTCAAACCATCTTGTTAGCAATCAACAACGTCACGAGTTTTTCCTTTTTGTTCCTTAGTTGTTTGGTTCTAAATTTGTGTTCGAAAATAATTACAAAAAAGTGGGTTCGAACAGTTTTTGTGTTAACGGGGTATCGAAAACGAGAGAAATCTAAGTTGATCGAACGAGTGGAAGGTTTTTTTTTTTTGATCGAACGAGTTCAATCTGAGAGGTTCGAACGAGGGGAAATCAAAAACGTTCGAACGAGGAAATATAAAAAACGATCGAAACAAAGGGGAAATCGAGAACTTCGAGACGATGGGAAAAATCGAGAACGTTCGAACGAGGGGAAATAATAAACGATCGAACGAGGGGAAATCGAGAACGATCGAACGAGGGGAAATCAAAAACGTTCGAACGAGGGGAAATCAAAAACGTTCGAACGAGGGACGATCGAACGAGGGGTTCGAACAAGGGGATCGAACAAGCTCAAGTCGTCTCGATCGAACGAGTGGAAAAGAAGCCGATCGAACTAACCATTCGAACGGAAAACAACAACCATGTCGAGACAAGTCGTTTCGAAACTAAGCGCAACTTTCCCGAAAAAAAAAACAAGTCGATCGAACGAAGCGATCGAACGAGGGGTTCGAACGAAGGGATCGAACGAGACGACCGAATTTTTTTTCGACCGAACAAGCAAAAAAAAAAAAAAAATTTTTTTGTGTCGGATTGTTCTGAAATTTTTATACCAGCTCGAAAACGGCCCAACGGTCAAGACTCTTCCTCTTCGAGCGAGAGCCCTGTCATTTTTTGGCCATTCGGAGTCATTTAGGCCCTCAAAACTGCATTTTACTGTTTAAAAATTACCCGAAAATCACAAACCTCACACCAAGTCATCATCATCAACACTTAAGATCAGATCATTCATAAACAAACTTATTCAATGGCATCCAATGAAGAAACAAATGCTGCTAAGGCTACAGATCACGTCACGACCATGTTGGTTGAAATGACTACGAGTCTTGGAAGATTCGTATACACAGGTATATTCGAGGCAAACCCAATGGCAAGTGATATGAAATCATCCAGAATGGAACTACAACCTCACCCCTATGATCTATCCTCCACTCCTCCTGGATTCAGCTGCTAGTGCCAGCCCCAAGGGAGAAACTTGATTCTGAATTCAGTGAAGAGGAAAACCAAACTTGAGAAGTGCTGATAACACAAGCTGAAATCATTTCTAGTCAAGGCCTTCTAACACATCTTCCAACACCACAATCAAACAAACACTGCAAAGGAGATTTGGGATAATATATGAGATGCTTATTGCAAGGATCAGGTAGGACATCAACAAAGGAAGGAAGATCTGTTGATGAGTACGGAACCTTTCCGTGCTATTGGAAACGAATCAATTCAAGACTACTTTTGAGCGTTTTCCACAGAGCTTGTGAATGATATAAGATTACTCAGCTCAACAGTTCCTACTCAACAGATGGAACACTAAATTTGTCAACAACCTTCCGCTTATTGGGGTAAGGATGTGACTAATGTCAAGCAACCATGGATATCTCAACCACACCTTATGTTCAATCTAGCACTCATGCACAAAGCCTCGAGCCTCATGCCAAAAAGACTCTCAAGAAACATGGAGCATCTACAAGTATTGTTGATCCACTGTCCTATTAAGCTCACACCAGCATCTGCACCACTCTATCATCACCCTCAGACTCCTAGTCTCCAACTCTACTAACTCATGCGTCCGAATGACGCTTTGATGGCCACTATGACTCAGATTGCTAATCTCTTATGGTTTCCAAAAGCAGTTTCCACAACCAACAACCACTCAGGACTTCCTCCAACTCAAGGACTCATGCTACGGTGCATGAGGTCACATTGTTACTGAAACCAACTCAAGGAAAGCTAAGCTCCCTTTCGTTGCATGGCGCTTAGCCTTCTAAGCTCTTTTTTTCAGGTAATGTTGGTAATACAGGTGTTCGAGGCAAGAAGGTGATATGTTACAACTGCAGAGGAGAAGGACATGTTGCTAGACAGTGTAAAGAACAGAAGAGAAAGATGGACTCTCAGTACTTCAAAGATAAAGCATTACTGATGGAAGCTAAAGAGAAAGGAGATGTGTTGGATGCTGAAGCTGAAGCATTCCTCGCTGATGTGGAATGCACTGCACCTTATGAGATCAATGCCTCAGGCCACTAACTACAACAAACATGTTTCCCAGCCAATCATGAGGGATGCTATGACTCATACGTGAGACGTGGATGAAGGCCCCAATGCTGCTGTCGCTTTCATGGCCAACTTGTCATCCACTAGTGCAACCAACAGTCAAGTCAATGAGGTACACTCCAATGACAATCCAATCTTTGATAATGTGGATTATCAGTTGAATCAGGAGATGCACCAGGAAGAACATTTAGACTCCGATGCTGAGACTGAGATTGATGACAATACGATCCCGTATCATCAGTATCTTCTTGACACCGAAGCCCAAAATGTTCCAACTGAGGTATCTGCTGACACATCTGATAAAGTTTCTATGATTGCCATCTTAACTGACTTGCAAACCCAACTAGACGGACATGCTAAGGTTAACCAAGAAAAATGCTTAGAAGTCGAGACCTTAAAAAATGAGCTTTCTCAATGCAAGCAAGAAATATATCGTCTAGATACCCAAAAGGTCAAACTTGATCTTGAAAACAAAGTTAGACAGGAACAAGCCCTAGTGATTCAGCGTAACAAGCGTAACGCTGAACTTGTGCAAGAAAACGATTTGCTTAAATCCACTCTTTCAGGAAAAGAAAAATCAATTGCATTTTTACAATCTGAAAAGGAAAAGACTTTATCTGAGAAAAAGGATTTAGCAGATAGTTATCTAGAAGAAATAGTTTGTTTAAAGAATGCTAACAAAGTTGCAAGAGATATGTTGCAAAGATTTAACATGCCAACACACACTATTCCTATGCTTTCTAAGAAACCAAAACGAGCAACCGCTGACTTGCACAAGGACCTCCTAGGTACCCGTAACCCAGGTCTAGGTTATATGGCCAAGCGTGCTCAACCTGTTTTGTATGATGCTGATACCCTTTTGCATCCAACTCACCATCCCGTTAGTATATGGGATAGTGAAGAGGTCTTGGTTCACCAAGTGGTTAGCATGAAAAAGATGAACGAAAAACCAGGACATGTTAGACCCGCAAACGGTTTCTATGACAAGCTTAATGCCCTTAAGTTTGTTCCTCAACAGGAACTGTCTCGTGAACAGGCGTATTGGCTTCCTGCCAATGAACGTACTAGTCAAACTAGTAACCCAAATAGTCCTGTCACTCCTTTTGTTCGTAAAAGTCGACCTCCAAGTCAAGTTCTGAACAGTCTTCGAAATGTTAATGCTGTTTTTCCTCAAAGAACCAATACTTCAAACCACCTTAGAAAACCTTAGAAATGAACTTGGTATACTTGGATTATGCAAGAAATCAAAGATAATCAAACCCTATAAGGGGTGTTTGTTGACCGTGAGCTAGGAGAGGGGGAAAAAGAGATGAGAGATTTTAATGAGGCTTAGAAAATGATGTGAAACCCTAGTGTGTGATATATGATGGTATTTATAGGAACACATTTGGTTAAGGGTGTGTATTATAGTGTACATGTGACCAACACACACCAAAAGGGTGTGTGTGTGGGGGGGGGGGGGGGGTTCGGCAAACGGCAAGCCACAAGGACCATGTGGTTTAATTTTTAGGATCAAGTTTAAGTTATAATAAATCTTGGTTTGAATTTTCTAGTCAAAGCTTTGAAAATGTGTAAGTAAACATTTGTCTTGATCTTGGTTGGTTAAGTGTGCATGAGATGGACTCCCTCATGTGTCACTTTCATACACATGCATGGGATTTTCAAAAAAAAGATGCCTTTGATTAAATTTCCATGCTTATGGTTGTTTTGGTTTGGTTTAGGCATCTAAATTTATAAGGGGGGGTCATGAACGAAATTTTTGACTTATTAACACGAGATGAATGATAACTAAAGTTTACACGAAAAGATTTCAAGTTTTCGGGGTTTTGTTAGGTCAAAAATGCGAAAAAAGCAAATTAAACGTTAAAACGTAAAAATAAATATCAAAAGTGATCGTAAACTACAAAACGCTTAGAAATGATAAAATAACTCATATAATGTCTAAACTAGTCATAATCCGAAGTCGGAACGCGTCCGATGGCGTTTTTCAGATTTACGCAGGTTAACTTCCCGGTAAACTGCCAGATTCAAACCTAACGTATAAAAGTCAAAAATAATAATCGGAAAAGTTTAAAATATTAACCTAAAATTTACGGGGTGTGACACCATGCTTTAATTAAGTGTGGAGGAGTCCCTCCTCCATACAACTCCATTCGTATCCTTTATTTTCCTATAACCCCCCCCCCCCCCTTAAATATTTTATTTTTGTGTGCTTTTGTGTGTTTACTTTTATGCAGGTAATATAGCTTAAAGATTGAAAAATTATGAAGTATGCTCAAGGATAGCTCTCTCGCGGCTATATATCTCTATGCCCTAGGAAGTACCATTTTCCCTTAATTTTCCCTATTCTCTAGTTTATCAGTTATCACATTGAGGGCAATGATCAACTTAAGTGTGAAGGGGAGCCAAATAGGAAAAACTAATCATATCCCTCCATGTTTACCCTGCCAAAATTTTTAATGCAAATCTCATAATTAATATATGCTTTCAATATAAAAAATGCTCTTAGTAAGGCAAATCCGACTGGATTGACATTATAACTAGCACAACCTAGTCCACTAAATTGTGAGAATTATAAGCCTTAGAATATATTCGGTTACCCACCTTTGCTACCTAAGATAATTGATGCCTTTAGCCTGTTCGAGTTAAGGTTTGAATGCAATTGCAAGTGTCTCATCCGTTGTTACGGCTGTGTATTTGTAATTTGTCACCTTTTCTGGAACAGTGGTATTGGTTGATAATTATATTTGAGTGATTTGGTAATTTAGAAGCTCTAGAACTTGTGCTTGATCATTATTTACTAGACCGAAGCCTGATTAATCATATATGGAGACATAAAATCCAAAAAGTTCATGCAACACTCCCTTTAGTGCTATGTTGCTGAAGTACCTAAGTAAAGAAGTCAAAGTTAAAAAAAGAAATTTTGTGCCAAACCTTAGTTATCATCATAAAAAAATAATAAAAAATATAGTAGTTCAAACAAAATAAAGGCTTAAGTTCCGGAACATGAAGATTTGTATATGCTATTATCCCTCATTAGTATCAAGTTTCGCTTGTCGGTCATGTTTATGTGTTAAGTACAAGCATATTGTATCTGTCTAGATTATGTCTATGCAAAATGAGTGTCTTCACAAAAAAATATATATAAACCCTATCTGAGTGGCTCGAGTGAAATAAAAATCAAACACATTCCCCTGTGATGTGCTATGTTATATGTCTATGCCTGAAAAGTTAATCAATGTACAAACTTTTGCTAAAAGAATCTAAATTTTCTCCATGTCACGATAAATGATCTTATTTTCTCGCTTTGATTACTTGATGGCAAGCAATAGCTAAGTGTGGAGGGATTTGATAACGCTTAAGTTATACAAGTTTTCGGTGGCGTTATTTATATATATTTTATCATTTCTCGTGAACTTTCGACACCTAATAGCATGAAATACTCGCAGGTTTACTTGAAGACATCCTGACCTCAAATTTAATAAAGATCAAGTACTTATACACTTCAGAAATCAAGATACAAGAAAAAAAATAACGTCTTAATCTGAAAAGTGCAGATGTGCGTCGCACTTTCCCCTTATGCGCCGCACTTCTCCTCAAAGTCAAAAGAATTAAAGTCTTAGTCAAAATAGTGCATTAACTCCCCAAGTACACCGCACAAATTATTTTGTGCGTCGCACTTCCCATCTGGCCACGCAAATAACTGAAGTCAATAAATACTAGCGCATTAACATACCATGTGCGCCTCATAATTTATTTTGTGCGCCGCACTTCTACCCGAAATTCAACCTATAAATAGAGCTAAAATTCTCACACATTTTCATCATTCAATCAATCAAATTATTCCCTTTAAACACTTCTCTCATCTCACACACAATCCCTCCCCCTTATGAAGTTCTAAACCTTCCCAACCTTTTCCTAAACCATAAACACCATATCTTTTGAAGATTCAAGATCAAACAACCAAGAACGGAGAAGAATATCATCTTAGTTTATTAAAATAATGAAGTTTCTTGTTGAATCCAGTTATGTTATGAACTACATAGCCATGAGAGGCTAATTCTCTCATGACTACTCGATGAAGTTATGGTAATAAATAAGTGTCTGTTATGATTGTGATCTCATTAATCTCAAGCTTATGTTGCACCCCTATTATATCATATCTTGTCGGTTTTGATTATCAACTTAGATTATATAATCATATTGTTATAGGTCGAAAGACCCGTTATGATCTATATGCTTGTAAGGATTTGTCTATGGTCTTTATCGTCTGTGTCGAGAAATCTACTTTTGTAAATTGATAAACAAAATAAGATTTGATATAATAAGTAACTGGATCATTTGAATGACACATCTGGTGTAGCCAACTAAATATAAGTCTTAAGTTAAATAAGTTAATTTGTTAAAAAAATTTTTTGACAAGAAATCCTTTTTATAAGTTAAAGTTCCATCTTGGAGGTCTTAATCATTACCACTACTTATAAATTATTCTCAACTATCTGAGTAGTCATCTTTATTATCACTGGTAAAACAAAAGTAATTTTCAAAATTGTTAAAGTCTATTTTCTTTCTGATTATTTAAACACTACTCAAATCCCTATGGCGACCTGGTCTTACCAAAAAAAGATTATACTACATATGTGAGTTATAATTTTACCCATGCGTTTCTTTATAATAAAATTGGTGTTTTCATTCATTATAAATTTAAAGCTTTTGAAACACATCAGATATGGAACTGAGCAGTCATTCCCTTAAGAAAAACAGAAGCAGCAAAAGAAGGGTCAATAGAAGATGGAACTAGTACTACTCTATCTGAAGGAAGTAACTGCTCTTCAGCATACGATCCCATTGGGTTAAGAGCATAAGCAACACCATCTCCAACTTGCCAATCGGTTAGTCCAGGACCAACAACTATTACAACTCCCATAGCTTCCATACCTTCTGATAGAATACATAAAAATATATATACGCAATTCAGCCAACCACATATTCTAAAGAAGACACTATCAACCATAGTTCATAAGGACTGTAATAACGTTGATGCTTTAGTGTAAAAAAACACAGTATATTTTTACCATAATAACGTATCCATTAGGACTCTTTCAAAGATATAGGTCCATAATATTTCTTTAAACATCGAGTCTATCCAAAGAATTTGATACTATCAAGAAGCATTCTGGATATTTAACAAATGGTCAAATAGTTCTAATGAAGAATGAATCCTTCCAAACATTGTATTTTGTTTGAAAAAAGTTCTCCTAACCTGCAAGCATCATTTTTATATTCAAATTAACAATAATGTAAGATCAATACACTTTTAAGAAACATAAATAAACCACAATTCATAAATGTATAAACATAAAAAAATACCTACCTACGAAGACGAATTCAGAATTCAGCGATAGCGCAGATACAGTCATTCTGGCATGTCGGTTGGTCATATTAATTACTTTCAATAGTTTTGGTAAAATATAATAAGTCCGCGTGCATTGAAATAAGTTACCTTTTCAATCTTAATGATCATATTCTGGCTTCTCATTATTTCACCGACTCCATTCATTATTTTGCCGTTAAGCTCGACCACTTGAATTAAGCAAACAGTGTTTGAGTTGTCTAAGTTGTGAGCAAATCCAAATGAGTGAAAACAGTGATAGATGATAATACAATTAAAACCAACCTTGTCTTTCCCGTGCTTTGAAGCTTGTGCCAACTCTTCAATCGACTTTTGTTTGTTTAATATAACTTCATTATGGTCTTTAATTAGTGCTTGAAGACAATCACACACACATTTCAATTATTCAATCTGCCCAATTGAAACACGGCTTGTGAGAAGCAATAAGGCATGGATAAAGCATGAATAAAACATGAATCAATGTTCTGTTTGGTTTGAAGATAGCATAAAATACATGAAGAAAGTGAACGTACTTGTGATGGTCCAAGCTTGTTATTCTCTAACTCGGCCTTCTTGTCCTTTATGCTTAAATTCTTTTCTTGTATGTCAGCCAATAGTTTTTGAGCATCCAAACAAGCCTTACACGCATCTTCAAGTTTTGAAGATGAAACTGAGAAAAGAAAGTAAAAGAATCATAATAACGCATAATTATGGCAAAACAACAGCTACTATATTGATGCAAAATATGGAATGTTATACTTTTTTGTCACAATACCGTCGCTCACCTCCGTACACATAATTTCTTTAAGATGAGTTAGGATACCTTGGTAGCCAAAATGCTTTATGTCTAATTTATAATGATCCTAGGTGATTCCTTTGTATTCATATTACTCCAAAGCCTGCTTATATCCCCTTGCTGTTACATCACCCGCATTTAACCATGAATGTATTAAGCAGCCAATTTAGTAGGGAAATTCTTTGCATTCGTACAACTCCAAAAACTACTCATATCCCCTTGCTGTTACTTCACACGCATTTAACAATCAACCTTTTTATTAGCCACTTTATTAGAGAAATATTTATACAATTCTCAAAGCGTGTGTTACTCCTCTTGAAGCCTCCACAATAATTGTGTGTACTCAATCTTTAAGTATAATAGATATTAATACTCGAACGATAGAATACGTAATGGTAGTTAATTAGTTCGTTGACTAGTTTATGAATAATTAACAAAAAGTCCCTTAATTAATATGTAATGTACATGTTAATTATACAATGTCAAAAAGTCAACCCAAAGAGGTGTTAGGCTTGTGATGGGGGACGCCCAAGTGAGGGAAAAGAAGAGAAAATTAGTTTATCCTACATAGGTGGGATAGGTAAACTTGGGACCACTATATTGAGTATAAGAAGGGTCTCTAGCTCTCATTCCTTGCACCACACCTCTCTTCTCTTCTCCTCCTTATGGATGGAAATAAGGGATCCCCAAGAAGGGAACCCGAGCTTTCATTTCATTCTTTAAGTGTTTGATATTCGGTTAGTCGAGGAACTAGCATTCGGTTAGCAACTCGAAGGGTTTCGGTTTTGCATGTTTAACACACGTGCGTGTTCTCCAAGAAGGTCTTATTTCTTTACTAGCTTGGTTGCTAGAGGTACGTTTTTCATTTATGTTTTATATGTTAATTATAGTTGCTATATGAGTTTGATTCCGCTGCGTAGCTCATAGAATATTATGTATAATATTAGGGTTATTAGATAACCATTTCCAAGTGTGTCATCACGACTCATTCATACAACTTTATAATTACATAAAAAACAGTAAAAACGCTTAAAAACACATATTTTGTGATATTTTTTTGCCTTTTATGTGAAATATATTTTAGGATTTTATTTAGTGAAATAAATACTCCTAAGAGTCACATAAAATCTGGAAATATAAATATGGTTAGTGTTTTTACATAATACAACATGCTTATTGTGTTGCTTGGCTTATAATTCTCGCTTATTGACCTATTGTTGCTTATTTATTGTTATAAATTGTTAACCAAGTGTTTTGGTTATTTGATGCTTAATACCTTGATACACCTTAAATTTACATAAGTGATTGATTGTTTTTAAGTGCTAATTGCTTGACCTTCGTTCACTAAAAATTGATTTCCAGACAAATTGTAAGTATTCGGACCATGCAATTTTTTTGGAAATTCACAACTCCAGTAGCTAAAACTTTCATGTTTAGTGAAAAAAGCGAGGAAGACTTTATTCTTGTTAGCTCGTGGTCCAAATTTGGAAATTCTGCTCAATCAACTTTTGTAGTTTTCTTGTTTACATCAAGTATAATGACCTTTACAATCAAGTAATCGATGTATGTGTACCACGTGTTCTAGGATGGTTCCGACAACACATCGGGGGTCTTATTTTGGTGTTTGATTGCGTATATTGGTTATGTTTTATGTACATTAAATGTCTACGTATTTAGTATGTTTAAATTGTTTCCGAATTTTGGTTTTGCTAATTTATAATGTGGCATTTTTTTATATAAATGCAAAAATGATTTTCCCCAGAAATCAATATGGGACTAAAAGCTCTCGATCATTATGCTTACAATTCTGATTTCAAGATAAATCAAACCAGTTGTCGTGTCTCTTTTTTAGCTAACCCGACTCTTTGAAACCATTATGGTTTGAATGTTTTGTTAAGAATACAGCTTGTCCAGAGGTTGCAAAGCAGGAGTATCATCTTGTACTATTACCAATGGAGATTATATTTCTTCCTCGATGATCTAAAAAAAGTTCGCTCTACATCCTTTCGACGTTTCTTCTTGTTCTCCCCCTCATGATTATTAGGAGGATCCTGATTATCGTAAGACCTTTTGTGAAAGGATGATTATGCAGCTTGAGCATCGAGTGCATCCTGATCGAGAATGATGGATTCATAAAGGGTGTCATAAAGTTATTGATGAGTTGTATGAGTGTCATTTGACTTGTTTAAGTGAATTCGGTTCAATAGCTTTAACTTTAAGTCCATTTCTAAGAGATCATTAGCAAAGGTGGATGATTGAGTGAAGAGATTGATTTGGTTAGTTTTCCTTACTTCGAGCACAGAGGTGTTAAAGAGAGGCTTAACCTAGTTTATAATGGCATTTGGGATATGAGTAGGTAGAAGCTTTTTGATTTATGTTAGAACTTTTGCTTGGACGGATTTTTCAAATGCTTCAAAAATGTTGAAATTTGTAAAAGCTTCTAGCTTCTGATCATATTCTTTGAATCTTTGTGCGACTGCCTTCTTGAAGTTGAACTTCCTCATATTATTTTTAGCCTTTTGCATTAGCTTCTTTGCTTTTGCTTAAAGTGAGCTTGGTTGGGGAGTTGTTGTATGATAAGGAATTTTCTTTGCTGATGGAGATAGTATAAGATGAGCATTCTTTTTCAGGAACATTTCCTGCATTAAAGTTTTTGTTACTAGAACATCTATATGTGTACCAAGTGGTACTTCGGATGCACCTGATATATAGTTTGTTAGCTCAGGATTTCCCTCTGGGTTATGCACCACTGAGGTTGTTTGAGCATCAGTATAAACTTGATGACTCATAAAATCTGTTAATTCATTTATAGGTGTTTCATCTAGCAAGGTCTTAATGAGTCTAACAAGGAACTTGTAACCGTCGAACTAAAGTAGGTAGAATTGGGTGTTGTAGTAGAATTATTATGCATGAACACTCTATACCTTGCATCATCATCATCTCCATGTGGATTATCATGAGATAAGTCCATATCAGATTCGTCAGCATCATCAGTTTCATTTGCACTTTCCTCTGATTCGTTTGAACTTTAAGAGTAAAGTGTTGCATCACTAACATTATTTGATGAAGAATAGTATTTGTTGTGAGTAGCACTCAATCCTTCTCCTGTAACTGGTTACTTCTTTTGCCTTAAGCTCTCTAGTCTTCAATCTTTTGATCCTTTCTATAAGTCTAACAATGACTGAATTGTTAGATCTTCAACTGCAGGACCTTTGAGTTTTCGTCCCTACTCATTGTACATATCTGCAACAGCTTCGTTAGTTTGGCTGTCAATTTTCAATTGACTCCTTCAACGTTATTGAGAGCATGATTCTTAAATACTGATGGATTTTTCAAGTTCACCTACAATTGCTTCTGCAACGATAGTAAGAGATCTTGTTTTCCTTGGCACAACATCTTTCTTGAGTTTTTTGGGAACATTCGCTACTTGATCACCATAACACATAAAACCTTTTCCTCTTCCACTTTTGATTGGTGATACGTGTTGCTCTTATGGTTTATCAACAATTTTAGCTTTCTCACTTTCCACTTTCTTAGCCATATCATACTTGTACCCTGCTTTCTTCTTGATTGCATCATTGATCATAGCATCGGGAACTTCCATTCCAAACCTGTAGTCACCATTAGTTGTGTTTAACAATTTGGTTATGGGATGATCATCCTGTGAACTGTGTAACTTAGAGTCTAATCTACGAGGAATACTCTTATTGAGTGAAAGAAGGTAGTCAATGATAAGATTGGTGAAGCGAGTGTACAATAGCTTAGACATCTTTGAAGGTCTGGATGATCGTTCAACTGTTTGCCATTCGAATTCATCCCAAATTAATGATGCAAAATCTAAATTGGCAGAGTAAACAGTACCTATTGAATCTAAAGAATCGTTGTAAGCTCAGATTGTTTAGATCTAATCTAGGATAACAATAACATTGATAACATATTTTGCACATCAGAATTAAAACATAAAGAACAATGTTATGAACAAGGTTTTACCAAACATTCCAAGCCCTAATATTATTTGATCATAATAATACGGTTACATCAATGAACTATAACAGGGATCAAGGAAAACCTTGATTACCTTAAGGCTAAACTTCATATGGCGACTACATCTCTACGCCTGGACACACACTTTTCCTGGCATTTTACATCTTGACACACTCAAACTATATGACCTATATCTCTTTATATACTAGAGATATTAGGTTTACAAGGGATAAGTATAAAGAAAACAAGTAAATCTTTGAAACAAATATAATTATCTTCATATACTCCACCAGCTTGTAGAATTCTTGAATTGCCATTTAAGTCCCTCTTGTTTCTTTTTCATTCATTATTTTGTCTTATCAACTCAAAATATAATTCCCAACAATCTTCCCCTAGTTGATAATGACAAAACCAAATAAGCACAAACTTCCCCTGAAGTTAATATACGAATGAAAACTTCCCCTTAAAATATATAGTGAGTTGAGAGAAAGATATTGTGTCACTGTTACATTGCTTTATTGTTCTTCTAGTATATAAAGATTAGATTCCACATAGTCTTTATATATTCAACCAGGTTTCTATCATAGTTGTTTTAGATCTATCTAAGAGAACTAAAGCTTTAACAAGCTAATCAAAGATTCGTACCAAAGGGAAGTTTTACCAGAAAACTGGAAAGAAGATCACCATCAATGGAAGTGATACTGTAGGTTATGACAAGACAAAAGTAGAATGTTTCAACTGTTATAAGATGGGACATTTTGCTAGGGAATGCAAAAATCCTAGAAGTTAAGAAAGCAGGCCTAGGAATTATGATCATGGGAACAGGAATTCAGATAACTTAAGAAGGACTGTGGCTGTAGAAGAAACAGCTCCCAAGGAAATGGTGGCTATTGATGAAGCAGGCTTTGATTGGAGTTTTATGGCAGAAGAGGAAGTTCCTACCAACATGGCACTTATGGCTTTCTCAGATTCAGAGGTACTCAATGACAAAATCTGTTCTAACACTTGTCTTAAATCCTTTGAAACTCTTAAAACTCAGTATGATAATTTAAGGATAGAATTTAATAAATCTGAGTTTGATTTAGCTACCTATAAAAGAGGTCTAGCTTCTGTAGAAGAACCACTAGTCTTCTACAAGAAAAATGAGGTTATGTTTACTGATCAAATTGTTGTATTAAAAAAAGATGCCTCATTTAATGAATCAGAAATTATTGCTCTTAAATGTGAAACTAAGAGGCTTAAGAAAGAAAAGGAGAGCAATCAGATTAAAATTGACAATTTTGAAAATGCTTCTAAGAGCCTAGATAAATTGATAGGAAGTCAAATATCTGATAATAGTAGAAAAGGTATGGGGTATAATGTTGTTCCACCTCCACCTACAGGCTTATTTGCACCCCCTTCTATTGATTTGTTAAACTCTGGTGTTGAGGAGTTTAAACAGCCTGAATTTGAAGGCTATGGTGTTAAGGTCAATAAGAGTGTATGTAAAAATTCCTCTAATGAGATTAAGAAAACCCCTTATGCCCTAATAATTGAAGAATGGATTTCTGATAGTGATGAGGATGAGTCTGAAGTAATGATATCTGATAATGTTCAACATAAACCTGAGCAAGCTAATCAACCTAGGAAAGTTAGTCAAAACCCTAGGAATAACATAACAAACAGGAATGAATTGAAATCTTAGAAATTAGGAGTTGGGTTTCAGTTTACAAAGAAAGCTTGTTTTGTGTGTAGGAGTTTTAACCATCTGATTAAAGACTGTGATTTTCATGATAAAAAGATGGTACAAAAACCTGTAATGAACAATGTGCAAAAGGGAACTGGTCAAAGGGAAGTTAGACCAGTTTGGAATAATATTATGAGGACTAATCATCAAAATTTCTCTAATTCAAGAAGAAATTTTGCTCCAACAGCAGTTTTAACCAAGTCTGGAATAGTACCAATTAGTACTGCTAGGCAAAGCTCTTCAAGAGCAGCAGCACCAGTTAGTGCTGCCAGGCCTATTAATACTGCTGCATCGAAACCACTAGTACAAATCTGGGATTTCGTCACACATGCTGTTTTTTGAACGGCCACACAGTCAGATATTTATGTGACTAAATGTACCAGGATAAAATAAACAGCCACACTGAACTCATTTTGTGTGACCATTTTAGAATTTCATTGTCACACATTTGAATATTTATGTGACTAGACTTAACTGGTAATTTTTTGTTGATTATTTAGTCACTTATAATTTGGGACATGTGACAGATACAAATAAGTTTGAAACATTAGTCACACTATATATATACATATGTGACAAATATATGTCACACAATTGAACAGTGTGACCAAAATCTATATATGGTCACATGAAGTAATTGTGTATGTGGCTAAATCATATAGTCAAGTTTGTCACACATTATTTAAAAGTGACTGCTATTTTTTTCTGAATATTTAGCCACATATGAATTTGAAATGTGTGACAACTGAAAAGTAAGTTTGAAGCATTAGTCACGATATACATTTAAAAGTAACAAATATATGTCACACACTTGAACAGTGTGACCAAATGTCATATATGGTCACACTAAACCATAGACATACATGATTAAGTATCACCAAAATTCGATACATATGGTCACGTAAGTTAAAGTTATCACTAATTTTCTACATGTTCACTTAATTTTGCCTAAAAATGAAGTTTCACTCTCAACTTTTAACAAGCCCGCCTAAAATTTTCCCAAAAATCAAATTATTCCTCCACCCATCTTTATGTGTTTCAGATCTAACATATCTATAGTTTTTCTCCCCAAACTAATTTTCTTCATCTCTCTCACATCCTCTCTCGCCTCAATGGTAAACTGAAAAGCATCACTGACCATTCTTGAATGTCATATGCTTGAGGACTCCACGGGCCAAGACTTAGTTCTTGGTTTACCTATTGTTTGTGTGTATTTATTTGTTAGACCAAAAAGAGGCAAACATCAGGGACATTATTACATGTATAATCAACAATGTGCCTAATATAAAATAGCTGTATTGAGTCCTGAGACTGTGGAAGGCATGTGGATATCCTAGGTATGTTATTCGTGATTCATAAATTTATGTTTGCAATGTATTTGATAGTTTTTCTTTTAAACTGGTTTTGGAGTGAAAACTACTAATGTTAGGATCTAACGTCCAAATGTTTCACGATGCACATTTTGGTTGTAAATTTAATTCTATTGAGTGGTACTTGTGTGGGTCAAGAAGTTCATACATGATTACGCTTTTAAATATAAAATCTAATATATATTATACGATGAAAAATTACAATTTACCCTTGTGGACAACGGCATAAAAGGAAATTCTTTCAAAATATATATAATATAATTTTTTACGTATCTTAACGGAAGTCAAGATTCCCTGGGTGTTTCCCCACCGAATTGTGAATAAACCACGTTTGATGCTTGGACAATGATTTGAATGGGAAACAATAGTTGATTTGATTTTATACTTTAACCTAATTAAAATTAACAAATTTTAACATTATGCATAAGACAAATAAAGGGAAATCAACATTTAACTAAAAACGCCAAAACGGGGACCCTAAACGGGGTCACAAACCTTTAATTTGCTAAAAATTAACCTAACTTAAATTTTATTTTTAAAATGCACTCTATTTGACTAAAAAGTAAGTTTAAAGAAAACTAGAACAAAAATGGAGTTGAAATGAACGTTAAAACATGAAAAACAAAAATGAGAACGAATCCCGTTCTTTAGAAAACAAAATTTTGTAATTTAGACCGTACGAAAGCGAAACTAATTTTCCTATGAACTTTAGGATAAAAGTAAATTTTCTAAAAAACATTTATCATTATTTTGATTTTTTTTCTATTTTTATGATTTTTAAGTTTTTAAAGAAAATAT
This sequence comes from Tanacetum coccineum, assembly GCA_026074375.1. Lineage (NCBI taxonomy): Eukaryota > Viridiplantae > Streptophyta > Magnoliopsida > Asterales > Asteraceae > Tanacetum > Tanacetum coccineum. Next base: position 41,415 of record BQNB010034421.1, read on the forward strand.
GATTAAAATATAAATGAACTCTAACATTCTAGAAAAATGACAAAAAATAGCTTAAACTATTTAATCCTAGAAAAAAATAAGCCCGAGATCACAGCTTATTAAATAAGCTGTGAAATAAGCTTTGACAACTTATTAGGCTTATTGGGAGAAAATGTGTATAAAAGATAAATTGTGCAAGGGTCTTATGAAATAGACCCAAGGGCACAGCGGTAAGGAGTGGGAGTGTGTGTGTTTATAAAAGGTTGAGGTGTTGAGGTCGGGGGTTCGAGCCTTGCTCACCCCCGACTTCCACTTCTTTTTTTTTTTTTTATGAAAAACTTAAAGAATAAAAGTTGTTAAGGATAACTTTTTAAGCAACTTTAATAAAAGCACTATAAACTAGACTCCAAAATAAGTCTTAAGGCTTTTGAAAAAGCTGTTTACAGGAAATGAGCTTTTGAGGTCCTAAAAAGGCTTTGATTCAAAAAAGGCTTGCACAAGCTTATTTTTAAGCTTATTTTTGAAACCAAAGTTGTTCTAATACCTTAAGATGTCTATAAGATGAATTACTGAAAGTAATCTACTAAAATCACTTAAAGTTCTCTGAATATTGAAGGATCAGAATTGTCAAACTCAGAATAAAACACTAAAAGCTTCAAAATCAAGATAAAGCTAATAGCAAAATAAGCCATGACAGAATAAGCTTTTGAAACTAGACAAACTATATAAGTATCATGCATTAAAATTATTTTTAAGACAAAAATCTAAGTTTAAATTGCTGATTCCAATTTCTTATTGTTTTTGGATTTTTTTGAGATTTTGAAACTTTAAAAACTAATTTACTAATGATAATAAGTAGAAAAGGAAAAATAAAGTCTTAATTATATAAGTTATTGTTAATCTTAGACTGTAGAATTTTAGATCTAAATTACAAACACTTGGCTAAATTGAAGCTAAAGAAGACAGCAGTCGTATATCTTTGTTACTACTGCTGATGAATGACCAAAAAGTGCTTATTAAAACCAAAATGCAGGTAACCTTGGTGGTTTCCCTTGCACTAGATCACTCAATGAGAGAGTTAGAACACTTAAACAGCAAAATACTTACTAGGAAACTAGGTCAACAATCTCAAAGATCTAAAAAGAGCAAAAGTCACCTAGTATGACACAAAGATAATAAGCCATAAAATCTTTTTTAAACTCAAAATCTAATCATTCAATCCTTTTTTAAAATTAAAATTTTGTTTTTATTTTTTTTTATGAAAATCGTGTCCAAATTAATCAACGTGATCTTGACTTTAGAGGTCTCACAATGTTTAATCCAATACCCCTTAAGCTTTGGGATATAGCATTTGATTAGGAAATTGGACAATACACTTTAACAAAATTTGATTACAGAATAAAACTTATAACAAGCTTAACAAAACACAAAACAAACAACTAAATTAGCTAGTTTTAATAGAATTTAAAATTTAAGCTAACTGTTTTTTTGGTATTTATGGATTTTTCAAGACAAGCAATGAAAAATAAGATATAGCAATCTATAACTATTAACAGATTAATAACATGATTAATAAGCACATAAGACAATATAACGGCAAAATAAGCAAACTACATATAGATAAACAAATTAATAAGTAATAAGCAAACTTAAGCGTTGAAATTTAAGGACCAAGGATCTAAATGAAAACTTACAAAAGAGCTTAAAGCTAAACAGAAGCTAAAGTGCGCAATGATCTTATCACAAGTTGGCTTATCAGAGATAAGCTAGTAAAAGTCCTTGGGGAGCTCTCCTATTGGAAGCTCTCCTTCCAGTTGCTTATTTTGACAGTTGAGGTAATTAGACTGATTTTAGGATTTAGATAGATAAAATGACAAATTAGCTCAATCTCAAGTTAGAGTCTTCGTGAGAGCTTTATTGAGCTTATTAAAACTGTGTCTGAATTGTGGCTTATGAGTCGCTTATAAGTAGAGTAATAGCTTATGACAGTTAAAAACTCAATTTCATTAATCTAAAAGGATTGTTACATTACTGAAAAGAAATTACAAAAAGGGAAGCTTAAAGAAAATTCATGATAAATAAGCTAAAAAATTAAATTAAGATAAAAAATTAAAAAGCTAACTTCCCTCCTTCCTTTTTTTGTGTGTGAGATGTGATGTTATTTATAGCCATTTGATCCTTCTTAGACCTTTGTAGTTAGAGCTCCTCTAATCAAAGCCGTAATTCCCTAATCATTGGATCATTGATGTGAGCATTGGATTAGATTTGGGACACACGGATTGCCAACGTGCTCGTGTGTCAGGCTTGATTGTGTTTCTTCTATGAGTATGTTTAGTGTAAAACCCATCATTGCCTTGTGCTTCTTTTCTTCCAAACGTGTGGCATTCTTTGATGGGATGACAATGACGGGCTCTATGGGACTGACGTTTATTTTCTGCCAAGGTTGTATCTTACCACTTGAATTGTCCTTCTTACCCTTTTATTTCGTAAAAACCTTTGATTTGACCGAGGGTAAAAGGAAGATAGAAGGTGAACGTGGTAAAAAAACCACTTCTCAGCTTCTTTTTACTTTTATGGGTGTGGTGTTTGATTTGAGTTGACCCGGGTAAACTTTTATTTGACTTCGGGCTTTAAACGGGATTGGGCCGTGGGAATTGGATTTGGCTTGAAACCGGGTTTAGGGATTTAGTTTTATAAAGAAATAACGAGTGTTAACTTTTATAAATAAAAGTTAACGACCGTTAGGGTTTTTATGGATTATTTTTGTAAATTGGTTTAAGCAAGAAAAGTGAAACCATCAACTCTAACTACAACATCCTTGGCTATACCCATTGGGTGCGTAACGGAACGGTTAGCAAGATCAAGTGTCATTCGGGTGGGCTTCAAAGCTCCAAGCCCAAGTTGCTTGTAGATAGAATGAGGCAAAAGATTTATGCTAGCTCCGGAATCGGCTAAAGCATTAGTCATATCAAGTTCTTGTAGAGCACACGGAATAAGTAATTTTCCGGGATCTTTGAGTTTCTCGGGAACTTTGTTCAAGATGATAGCAGAACATTTAGCATTTACGGTTGTGATGGCGATTTCCTCAAGTTTTTCTTTGTTTCTCAATAACGTGCTTAACCATTTGTTGAATTTCGGCATTTCTATGAGAGCATCTTTTAAAGCAATTTCTAAACGGAGTTGTTTAAACAACTTCATAAACCTGCTCTGCTGAGCACTGGGTGTATCTTTCTCTCTCACTTTCATCTCTCGGGGTATTGGAAGTTTAGGTTGATAATGACTTAGGCTCTAGAGAATTAGGGCTCTGGAACAAATTTTCTTGGCCTTTGGTTTTGGAATATCAATAAAAATGGGAATCATGTCCTCCAGAGGTAGGACTTGAGCTAGGTTTTTTCTGAACTTGGTTTTTGTCTTTGTCATTGACGTTACTCCGGTTTTGTTTGGGGTTCCTTTTGAGGAGTAGAAACAAAACGGGTTATAGGAACACGAGGAGTGTCGAAGGTCCATCACAAGTTTTACGGACTCGTGTGGGTGATAGCATTGCATGTCACGTGGGGTTCGTTGCGGTTTGACTTGGAAGTGTACCTGAATTGGAAGACGAAGCGGGGTATTGGAAGTTATGAATTAGAAAGCATTTCGTTAAATTCGTCATCTGGTTTTGTAAACCCTGGCCTTGATTTTGCATATTCCGTAATACAGCATCATTAGCCTTGACATAATTCTCAAAATCGGTCTTTTAAACGCCTTGCATTTGTTGAGGAGGAGCTGTAAACTTGGGTTTGAATCGTTGGAGTTGTAAATTTGTCTGATTTGAAGTTACTTCCAACGGTTTTTTTGATTGAAACGGTTTCTCGATTTTGGGTTGAAATTATTTCCTTGATTTGGATGAGAAGGTTTTGATGTTTTGATCGGGGAAAAACCAGGAGGTCGGATTGGTTTGAAACCATCGGGTGGTCTAAGAATTGGTATTTCCTTGATTAAAATTGGCTTGCAAAGCTTTTGATATGTACTCTTGAATGTTTATCTTGATAAATATAGGCCATCGGTGGCTGGTCAGTTTTTATAAGAATGGCACCTCTAAAAGTTTACACAACTCTGCTCGGACCGTTTTACCGGTTGGGAGCTTGGGTATTTTGTTTGTTCGATAGTGTAGTCTTTCATCAAATTCTTAAGTTCAGAAAACTTTCGGTTGTAAGGCAGCAAATCTTGTGAAATTCTATGGAGGTAGATGAATTCGAACTACTGGCAACGACTGCTTGTTTCGTGAATTAGAAACCTTGGATTTACTCTCGGATAATTCTCAAGCATTCTCGAGGCATTTAAATCCAAAAAGTTTCACCGAATATGCAAATTCAATGATATCTTGATAATTGGTTCAACGCATTGTTATAACGTATCCAGTTGATGTAATTCACGAAAAACCGTGTATCGTGGGAATGCTCGAGTAGGTCATTAAATCGATCCCATAGCCTTTAAATCATTCCGTCAAATCTTTGTTGAAATCTCGTGATTTTCGTGTACGGAGATTTGTCGTTTTTGAAGGACGGAAAGAAATGATTATGAATTTTGAAACAAGATCATCCCATGTTAAAATTGATCGAGGAGGTTCTTTTTCTAGCCAAATCCGGGTGAACCTTCAAGAGAAAATGGAAAAAGCATAAGCTTAATTGACGTGCTTGGGATATCCGGGAATCTCATTGTTGAAAGTAATCTTATTGAAATAACGGATGTGAGCATGTGGATCCTCTTTATCATGTCTGAAAAACTGTTGTTTTGGAACAAGATTGATTCAATCATGCTTTATTAACTCAAAGTTAGCATTGATTTCGGGAATTACAATTGCATCCTCGTACCCCTCGGTGGGTGCTTGGAGCAATTGTGCCATAGTCCGGCTATCAGCCATCGGCACTAATGGAGGATTAACAAAAGATTCTTCTAAATGAAAAGGTTGAACAACAGCCGGTTGGTTTTGTTGTTGACGGTTACGGTTACGGGTTTGAGAACGAGTGCGCATGCACAAAGTAGAAAAAGAAAATTTAAACTAATTTTTTTTATTTAAAACAAACTAAATTAACGGATAACGAGATAGACAACTTAAACCAAATAATCAAATTTACTTCACGGTAGCTCTTAAAAATTTTACTTTTTAAGGTGAGCCGTATTTCGTAAATGACACAAATGGCAAGTTTTTAAATCTTTGATTCGAGTTGGGAACTTATTGATAATACCTCAATTGAAGGTATTATTGTTGGTGTTCTTTTACAACTTGCTATCTACTACTGTCAAGCTATGGACCCGAAACTTGGTGATTCGACAGCGGGTTGAAGACTTTCAACTCGGCATTGAAAGATTCCAGACACAGTTGAACCTCACTAAACCAGGATGGGATGCAACAGGCTATCAGTTCAAGCATGATTATACCATCATTGAGTCTCCTCGAGCAGTAGTGTTCCCGATAGACAAAAATGACCGAAAGATCATAAGATTCAATGAGATATACAAGTTCAGTGATGGGACGTTAACACGTATTCTGGAAGCACTAGATTACAGAGTTAAGGAATTCAAGGTTAAGCGGCTCAATCCAGGTATGAATACGCGATTCTGGACTGAAAAGGACGTGACAATGAGTAGAGAGTTTATAGCGGCAATTGAAAGGCGACTGAAGACGAGAAGGATCTACCAAAATCTGGAATGCTTTGTTGGTGGACGTGTTCGTGATATTGACTACAGACTTCTTCAGAGAACGAAATGATATAGTGATTACGCTTTTAAAATATATATAATATATAATACTATGGAAATTTACCAAATTACCCTTGAGGACAAAGGTGAAAAGGAAATTCTTCAGAATATATATAATATAATATAATACGTATCTTTTACCGGGAAGTATGATTTCCCGGGTCGTTTCCACAACGACTTGTGAAATTGATACCACGCTTTAGTTTGGATAGTGATTTGAATAATAGCAAAGAGATTTTTAATTATCTATATCTACTAATTAAAAGCAACAAATTAAATAAGCACACAAAAACAATTAAGCACTTTAAAAAATTTAACCGGAACAAATAAAACGCGACTAATAAGCAAATAAGACAAAATTAAACCTTAAAAATGCAAGCTAAATTTCTAAACCAAAAATAAGACAAAAGAAAATTTTAGGAAAATGAAAATTATTTTTTTTGATTATTTTTAAAATTTTAAATCTTAGAAAAATTATAGAAAATAATCTACTAAAAGGAAAAATATGAAAAATTCATATGAAAAATTCAGGAAATGGAAAATTACTAGATACTAGCAGGAACTAAGGAAAAATAAGAGCAAGCAAAAAGCTAACCAAATAAGCCCTAGAAAAAGCCTTATATGCTACAGCTTAATAATAACTATCTAAACTATTATGCCTATTTTAATTAAATGGAAAGAGAGGTGACCAGATGAGCTATTGAAGCTACATGGTTATAGAAGAGGACTTGTGAAAGGGAGGTCGTGGGGTTCGAGTCCCAGGCTTGCCCTTTTTGCATATTTTTTTTATATTTTTTTTGAAAACCAAAGGCACAATCTTATTAAGCTCACTTTTTTAAGTACTTTTAATAAAAGGAACACTAGCTGAATCTCAAAGATAAGCTCTAAAAGAGCTTATAAAGAAGCTAACCTCAGAAAGTGAGCTTTTGAGCTCTTAAAAACTTATTTTCACTAAAACACTTGCACACAGCTTATTTTAAGCTCATTTTTGAAACCAAAAGTTGTTCTAAATACCTTAAGATGTCTATAAGCTAATAATGAAAAGCTAATCTAACTAAAATCACTTAAAGCTATCTGAAATTGAAGATCAAGAATGCAAACTCAGAACTAAACACTTAAAAGCTCAAAATCAAGAAAAGCTAATAAGCAAAATAAGCCATGACAGAAACTAAGCTTTTGGAAACTAGACAAACTACATATAAGCTATCATGCATAAAATCTATTCTTATAAGCCAAAAATCTAAGTTTAAATGCTAAGTCCTAATTACTACTGTTTTTGGATTTTTTATTTTTTTTGAGATTTTTGAAAACTTTAAAAACTAATTTACCTAAGATAATAAGCTAGAAAATGAAAAATAAGTCTTAATCTATACTAAGCTACTTGTAATCTATAAGCCTATAGAATTTTAGACTCTAAATCCTACAAACACTTGGCTAAATTGAAGCTTAAAGAAGACAGCAGTAGTAACTCTTGTTACTACTGCTGATGCACTTGACCAAAAGTGCTAAAACCAAAATGCAGGTAACCTTGGTGGTTTCCCTTGCACTAGACTCACTCAATGAGAGTGTTAGAACACTTAAACAAGCAAATACTACACCTAGGAAAACTAGGATCAAAAATCTCAAAGATCTAAAAGAGCAAAAGCTCCCCTGGTGCTGACACAAAGATAATAAGCCACAAATTCATTTTAAACTCAAACTAATTATTCAAACCTTTTTAAAACTTATTTATTTAAGAAAACTCAGATGTCCAAATTGAAACTCAAAGTGATCTTGACTTTTAGAGGTCAAACAATGTTAATCCAAACACCCCTTAAAGCTTTTGACAGATTGCATTTAGACTTAGAAATTGAAATACACTTAACAAAATTTGATTACCAGATAATAAACTACTTATAACAAGCTTAACAAACACAAAACAACAACTAAATAAGCTAGATTTAAGAATCTAAAAGTTAAGCTAACTATTTTTTTTTTGGTATTTATGATTTTTAAGACAAGCAATGAAAATCTAAGATCTACAATCCTATAACTAAAAACAGATTAACAAACATGATTAATAAGTACACTAAGACAATATAAGGCACAAATAAGCAACTAGAAAACAGATAAGCAAAATTAATAAGCTAGTAAGCAAACAATAAGCTAGAAATTTAAAGTCAAAGGATCTAAATGAAAACTTACAAAGAGCTTCAGCTGAACAGAAGCTAAAGTGCTCAAATGAGCTTACAACAGCTCTGGCTTATCAGAGATAAGCCAGTAAAAGTCCATGAGAGCTCTTCCATTGTAAGCTCTCCTTCCATTTAGCTTAAATTCCAACAGTTAAGGTAATTAGACTGATTTTAGGATTTAGATAGATTTAATGAACAAATTAGCTCAATCTCAAGCTTAGAGACTTGTGAGAGCTTATAAGAACTTATGGATCCGTTTACTATAACTAGAGCTTATAGAGGGCTTTTTGACAATTTATTGAAGAAAACTTAAATTTCATTAACTAAAAAAAACTTGATTACATTACTTGAAAAGAAATTACAAGAGATTTAAATGAAAATTACATTTACTTAAAACTTAAAGCTTAAGCTAAATTACTTAAAAATCTAAAAGCTGAAAACTAGAAAAGAAAAAGACAAAGATTAAGATGCTTGTGTGTGAGGATGAGAGGCTATTTATAGTCATCGTCTGAAGCTTCTAGGCTCTCAAGGTTGTTACACGATCCTCTCAATCCCTGCCCTTCATTCCTTCAATCATTGGAGGTCTAATCTTGGCCGTTGGATTGAATTATAGCTCACACGGATTGCCAGCGTGATTGAGACACTTGTGTTAATTTTGTGAGTGAGTTAAATGTAAAACCCATCTTCACTTGTGCTTTCCTTCTTCCAATGTGGCCTTTCTTGTGAGTATTGACCAATGAGGTGCGTTTGATGATGCAAGACTCTGCCCATGTGTAAATGATCCCATGAATTGTCCTTTATAACCCTCAATTGGTAAAAGTCCTTTGATTTGATTGAGAGGTAACTTAGGAGAGACGGGTGAATAGTAAAAAATAGACTTTTGCGCCATTTTCTTATAAAGGTGTGTTTGTATAAGTTTGACTCAGGTTTGACTTGGGTTTATTTTATAAAAGGGATGGGCCGGGTATTGTGGATTTGGGCTAGGAAATTGATTTTGGGTTAAGGGTAACCGGTTTTATAAAGAAATAACGAGTGTTAACTTTTATAAATAAAAGTTAACGACCGTTAGGGTTTTTAAGGATTATTTTTGTAAGTTGGTTTATAAATGAGGGACTGATTTTGAAACTTTGGGATTTTGTCTTGTTGTGACTTGGGTTGACTGAGAGTTGACCAAGGCTTGACCATAGTTTGACTTTGATAGCTTCCTCCTGGCTTTTTGCGTACTCTTCCATTCTTGTGTTCGTGTTTGCCCGGTTTTAACCGTTTTCTTATGGTTTTTGCTTTATCCATACCTGCACATACAAAACACAAAAACAAGCATATCTTTGCCATTTTTATTATGTTTTTGTCTTTATTGGGTTTATTTTGATATAAAATGGATATGTGTTTTCACACATATCTACTAATAATTTTTGCAAGTGCCCGTCACTATCCTGATGGACATTTTACTTCTTCGTCTTCATCTTCTATTCTTCTTGGATTTTTTATTCTTATAAAGTTCATAAACCCAAATTCATAAATGATGTTACTTCACTGTTTTCATGAAATTTATTAAAGCTTTTGGATGTTTCGGTGGACGAAAACGTTTTGCCAACAACATATGGCAAGTTGTAGCCGCCTCTTGGGACACATCGCTTAAAGGTATCTTATTTATATTTGCATTTTATAGATCTATTAATGCACAATTATGATTCATTGTGAATCTTGGTTTGTAACTTCAACTCACTTGTCATTTTGAAACTGGGAAATGTTTCGGAATCCTAAATATGATATCAATAGTGCATATATCAACCGTAAGGTTCTTAGAAAAGTTTAATTTTTTCATGACGTTCGAAAACTGAATGTGGTAGACCTCTATACTTTATCTACCATAGTAAGCTAGTTCTTGGCTTAATGGTATACTCTAAACATGACAATATTTGTTAACAGGGCTAGAAATTTGGTAGGATCATGTATGGATGCAGACGTAACTAGTGATGTGTCCTCCTCAGGACCTGTTAAATTGGCAGATCTTCAGAGAATCTTAAGTGATATCAGACCCTCAGGCATGTCAATTCATTGTGCTGCTAATTTTTTTTGTTGATTTTGGTTAATTTTTTGTCATTCTGAACTGATCTTTAACTGGGATGATGTACAGGTAAGGCAGCAAATCCTAATGGAGGTAATGATTTCTATAAATTGATTATAAATTATCTTTTCGGCGGAAATCATCAGTTATATGATTTTAAACCTAAAATATTAAACACCCTATATCTTTAATAAATATAGAAATGGGAAGCAGCTGATCTTCTGTATAAAATTCTAAGAA
>BQNB010034422.1:0-51614 GCA_026074375.1 Tanacetum coccineum
TAATTTATTTTTCAATGCTGCAATAGCAAAAACCTTTCTTTGAAGTTGAGCATTTAAATCCGAATTTTCAACAGACTTTGCATTGATTTGAGCAAAAAGGCACAATGTTCTTTGGATTAAACATGTGTGTTAGGATTTATGTTTTCCTAACTTAGTACCGACAGTACAAATAGTTAGTACTGACAGTACAAAGTGTAAGTACTGATCAGTTAGTTAGTACCGTTAGTTAGAAAATAGTTAGTACCATTAGTTATAGTTAGTACTGACAGTACAAAGTGTAAGTACTGATCAGTTAGTTAGTACCGTTAGTTACTAAATAGTTAGTACCGTTTATGAGATATGTATGAGATATTCTAGGAAAAGATATGTGTTTGTTGTTAGCGATTTGTAAGCTTGTGAGAGTTTATCCTTAGTCTATAAAAGGATATCTCTAAGCATAGGTAGAAACACGTTCTCTAGATATCTCATAACCATATCATATCACAAATAGTTAGTAATCTGTAATTGTTCAAAGCAGATTAATAGAAGTTGTTATTTAGTTATACATTGTTTTTCTTAGTACTTGTGTTGAGATTCCGCATCAACATATAGTATTCATAATCAGTGTTTCTATATAGTCAGTTGTATTTATACAGTTTGGCTATCATTCTTTATAGGCTGCAAAGATCTATCCGTTTAGGGACTCACAAATGAACAGTAACAAACGACTTGGCGCCATTTTTAACTGAAATGGGTGAGTGTTTGACTGGCTTGTATGGGCCTTTGAGTTCAGGCTTATATAAGGAAATTGGGCCACGGGATGGTGTTGGGCTTAGTTAACAAATTTAGGATTTAGGTTATATAAAAGGGTTTAAGCTCGTTTATTTTAGGGACCATTTTTGTAATTTAGAAATTTATGAAGGACTGTTTGGTAACTTTGGGATTTTTGTCTTGTTGTGACTTTGACCAAGGGTTGACTCATGGTTGACCACTGCTGACTTTTTTACTTTTTTATAGAAAACTTCTGGCTCTTTGTGTGCTCTTTCGTTCCCGTGTCGGTGTTTGTCCGGTTTTGACTGTTTTCTTATGATTTTTCCTTTATCCGTATCTACACAATCACAAAGACAAAATAAGCAATATTCAAGCATTTTAAACATAATTTTGTCTTTTTAGGGCCATTTTTGATATAAAAACGGATATGTGTTTTCACACATATTAAAATTCCCCAAACTAAGCGATTGCGTGTCCTCACGCAATATTATATGCTTTATAACCAAATACCTCAAAACTTTCCCAAACTAAACCTTTGAAAAGTAGCAAAGATTTTTGTGGAGAGAGTTAAGAAATCACAAGTTATAAAACACCCCCTTTTCCTATTTTTCTAAAACTTTTCCAATTTTTTTATTTTATTTTTTATAATTGATATTATTTTGACTTTCATTATTTCCAAAACTATTAGGGATCATAGAACAAGAAGCATTTCGATCCGAGAATGCCCTAAAAAGGATAAATTCATCGTCCCCGACTTTTCACTTATCCAAACCAAGCTTAAAACGAAATCGCAGTTAAACATCAGTAAGGATGCTAACACTACTTATATTTGCAACTTGTAAACTTTTCACTCCCGACATTTATTATATCTTAAGTGAGTGTGCTATTTTGAATTTTAACCATGCATCAACTTTTTGCAACATACTATGCTTTACGTTCCACCTTAGAATAATGAGTTTAAAGGCGAGATCATCCCATGTATCGACTTTCGTCTCGGCACTTCCCAACCTTGCGGCTAAGTGACCAGGCTTTTGACACCTCACAGAGACTAGTATCGGGACTCACGGACCTTAGGTTTCAAAAACTCTCAGGTTTCCCAGATATTCATAACTTATAAAATAAAATAGTCAAAGTGCAAAAGCATATTTGAATTTAACAAAAAAAAAGTCAATTTATTAATTTAATTTAACCATTTAGACATTTATGCAATTGTAACCCTCGACCTTTTAGAAGGCTGCAACATCGGTTGTGAGCCGGCAAGATGCAGCAAACTTTTATCAGTCTTGGATCTTTATTCTTACTATGGGCTTTTCATTAGAAGACTACCACATCGGTTGTGAGCCGGCAAGAGGTAGTAAACTTTTATCAGCCTACAACTTTTATTATTATATTTTTTTTATCATTTTATCATCATTATTTTTTATATATATATATAAGACTTCTTTTTGAAAAATTCAAGTATAAATTTGAACTAAGACTAAAATTTTTGCTATGTAGGCAAGATCATATCAAAGATATACTACCCCATACTAAAATCAAACATTGTCCTCAATGTTTTCTAGCCTAAGACTTAAAAACCCCATACTAGAACTCAAAAAGGTCGAATGTATAACTCAAACATGAAGAAAGTATCACAAAAATCTTAAGCCGTTTATTAAGTGTGCTATAAGATAAATGGTAGACGATAATAATCTTTAGGATATCGGATTTCCCCAAACTAATGGCAATCAAAGGCTAGGAAGCTCGAGTGGACCGGGACAAATCACCGAACACGAGAGTCTTCAGAAAAGTTAGGTTCAATCCTGCAAACAATCACACGTACTGTAACACCCCCAAAATTTGGGTCGCAGCGGAAATATGTCTGGGGGCGTTACTTCATAATACAACAGCACAAGATACAGGAGAACGACCTCTAAATGTCGTTTGAAAAGTACACTTACTACACTAACAACATATATATATACTTATATACTATTATATAATATATATAATATTATATAAAAATCATTATATTATAAATACATATATATTAATACTAATATATAATTTCTTTCTTAATAATCAACACTAACATAATAAAATTATTTATAACAATTCATATATAGTGTCTCACACCTTCTAATTTAATTAATAATTAGACCAAATTCTATGTATAAATTTATGTCCTTATATCTTATCTTAGATTTTTTGTAGATTAGGTCCATTACATATTATCATCATTCTTGGCAAAAGTCCAAATAAAAAATATTCCAAACAATTATTTTTACTATCTAAACCTTATAAAATAAACTACATTTACCACTTTAATTTATCAAGTGACTTTAATAAATCTTATCAACACCTATTTGTATAATATATAAAATTTCTCTTCTTTTCTCTTTTACATCTTCATAGCATTTTAAAAAACATTATTTTTTACCATCTATAATATAAAAAATTTCGACATCCCATGATCATGCTCACTTCTTTAAAAATCTTTCATAAAATAAACCCATAGATGGTGATTAGCCAATACTAAAAATACTATATATGCAAACAAGAATAAATGAATAAAACTCTATTAAGGGTTTTACGTTATATAACACTTAATGAAGATGCGTATGACAAGATGATACACAAATTAACCCAAGCATCATTAAACCTTCAAATAATTAACCCTTAAAATAGCAACCAAAGAAAACCCTAAACTTCTTATAAAAAAAACCATAATCATTCTTCCTGAATAAAAAAAACCCTTTTACAATCAACACCTAAGCTTCCAAACCACCTTGATATACCTTAGATATTATACCTGAAAACACTAGTATACTTATAATCTTGTTAGAATCAAAGTTATAAAAACCCTAGAAAACTATTTTGAGCCATGGGTTCTGTAGATAAACAAGAGAGAAAATAGAAGTTTACTTACCTATCCACTTCACCTTCATCCATTATTCTAAACCTAAAATTACTTCTCACAAAACCTCTCAAACTCGATATACTCATTAAACAACACTACACCACTATCTACACTAATCTTTTGGATTAATTCCTCCAAACCACCTTCTTAATTAGTTTTAGAATATTTTTTCATTATCAACACCACCCATTTACCCCATACGCCGTCATCTTCTCACAACCGTAGGTACAAATTATACTCCTTCTTCAAAACATATTTTACAATTATTCCCCCACCCAAAATACCAACCCATCCCTAAGATTAAACCAACTCATTAGTAGCCCTCGCCTAAATTCATAACTTAAATTACTCTCTCTAACTTACCTCCTTATTATCCCTAAAATTTACCCTCTGCAAGCCCACGGATCTTTCATTATCTCCTACCATAAACATGACTCTGTAACTCACACAATTACCCTTAAACACAACCTCGAACTACAATCCTCAGTACTAAAGACGCTCGTCCGCTCATGCTTATTCAACTAGGGAACACAAAACCCTCTACAGCAACACTTACCACCCAAACTACACCAAGTCAACCCAACAAACAACACTCAGTCTTTTCACACACTAAAAAATAACCTTCAACACTGTCACTGGTGCATCAATAAACAGCTACCTCACAACTCGCACTAACAAAAACCAATCCCAAACATCACACACGCCACTTTACTACAACACAAACCACATCTCGTCGACACCCCACAACTCAAAAACATACCACACTACCCGAACAAACACTACAAATACGAAGTTCAGTACAAAACAAACATCACAAACTTAATAAAAAACCCACACACAATACACACCACCCCACCAACACCACCACAAACAACAACTACCTAAATAAAACACTATAACAATACCCAACCCAACCCCCAACAACCTCTCAAACATACAAACCAATACCGCGTCCGCACACCCCAAAAACAAGCCATAACCTAAAACACCCCCAAAACCTCAAACACACACCACACCCCAAAGCCAGCCTCGAATAACTATAAAAACAAGCACACTAACCCCTAACCACCATCACATACGCACAACACACACAATAATTAAGCCAATCACTACACCACACTCAACAGAAACCACCGACATCCCACGCACACCACACACCCACCCCACCACCACACCCCACACAACCCCACCCCAATCCGGTGTCCTATTCCACCCCCCCACACTCCTCACCCCCAACACAACCACACTCTTCACCCTCACCCCACCCTACCACCACCACCTATCCACGCCTCCCTCCTCCTCTACTGCCCCTCCCGACAATAACATTCGGGACTCCCTAAATCTACATGCCCTCTAGTACTCACTAACCACCTAAATCTTGTACCAAAAACCCATCCTTACACACCCACCTCTAACAAACCAAAAAAAAACACAAATAATAAGAAGGAAATCATCGCACCGACCTACACAAAAACAAAAGAGGACCAAAAACAGCACCCCAAAAAAACACCAACACACACACCCCCCACATCACCCCAACAAACGCAACAAACACAAAAAAAAAAAACACACCGCCAAAAAAACATCCAACAAAAATCACCAAAAATAAACACGAAAAATACCCACACATAAACACCCAACACTCCTAAACTGAGGGGGAATTTTTTTGGACTAAGTGTGGGGAGTGTTAACATATGGAAGTTTGGGGTTTGAGGTGGGTTATGGTAGGGTGTTCGTGGGGGGGGGGGGGGGTGGGTGTGATGGGGGATGATGGAATATGAAAGTAGGTTTGGGGTGGGGTGGATCGGGGGGGGGGGTCTTGGTGGAGGGGGGGGGGGGGGGGGGGGTGTGGGGGGCGGGGATGGAGAATCCGAATGATGAACTGAATCCGCCATCCACAAATACATAGATGCCCAAAGCCCCACAAAATCATCCCTAAAACAACCAAAACAAAAAAAACACCACACACTGGTCCTTTGTAACAATTGTTTCCATAGCACATCATTTTTTAGTGCAAGGATACCTAGTAACAACCCCTCCGCGTCTATCCTTTTCATAGTTCTCATTACATTTTTAATGAAGAGCATTGTTAAACCCTTAACTAATTGTTACACCCAAATCGCCTTAGCCTACCTTGTATGTACTCGCTTTTAGTACATTATTGTAAACCCTAGTTAATTATTGCAGGAGTACATAGTTGCTAAGTCGAGTCATTTATCCTTGTAAATACAGTTTTGGGACGATTGAGAATCATGGTAGTTTTTATCTTATGAAGAATTAGGGAAGAAGTCACCTATTACCCTCATTAAAGCTCAATAAGCTCTATATTTGTTTATCCTTTCAATTCGGTCAATAGCTTAGTAAATTGTAATGAGTTAGTAAAACACTCAAGTGTAGGGGTGTGTTATAAACCCCAACTTATGTATTATGTTTATTTAGAAAAAAGAAAAAGAAAAATAGAAAAGAAAAAGAAAGAGATTAATGTAGAGTTTGTATTTTAGTTCATTATCTTATTCGTAGAGCAGTTGAGTCTTGGCTCAGTAACGCCTCAGCATGTATTCTTATAGTTAATAACATCTCAGTCAGCCCATGTGTATACATATGTTGTTTGGCAGTGTTTTAAACTACACCCTACACATCACAACCCTTTAAAAGCCCTCTTTAATAGTAATTTCTAGTACTTGCTCCTAGCGGTGAAGGTTTGATCCTTTACAAAGCATATGGTAATTTGTATGCTACGATAGGTAATAAGTGTTATTTTTTTGTTTCCCACATTGTTATAATTCATTATACATCCGAGAGAAAGAGATAATCCAACTTGTATCTTGTGCTGTTGTATTATGAAGTAACACTCCCGGACATATTTCCGCTGCGACACATTTTTGGGGGTGTTACATGTATTCTGCTTCAAAAGAACTTTTAAATATAGTAGCTTGTTTTTTTGCTTTACCAACACACAAGTGTCCTACCTAGAAAAATACAAAAATCAGTAACTGATGAGGTATCATTTTATACACTTTTTTCGAGGTTATTTAACCCCCTAAATCGTACAAATATGCTCAAATTATGTACTTAATTGTTCTTTTTTATGTTTTAGCACTTGGATGGCTTTTGGAGGAAATACACGTGACTTGGGCTCATTTGGAGAAGAAAAGGACAAGACTAGGACTCTACACCAAATCTCTTGAAGAATACGCATACAGTGCGTGGAGACGGCGACACATTTTATTGTGACGGCGTCATGGCTCACAAAGGACGGCGTCAGAATTCTTGCGACGGCGTCAGGATCCAACCGACTTAAAAAAGCCCTAGAAGATTCGGCGGGGCGACTGTGTCAGGATTATAATGTGACGCCGTCGCGCCCGTTTTCCTATATATACAAACTCGTTTTTAGGGTTTTAAGTGTGTAACTTTTGGGAACCGAACCCTACTTTTAGAAGACGATTATAGCTGTTATTTAGGCCGTTTTTAGGGTGTTAAAACCCTCTTGTATCAGCCTTAATTACATGTTTTAATTAAGTGAGATCTCCTATCTTTTATCATTCAATATGTCTATATGTTGTGTGATTGATTCTTGTTCTTTACTTCCTTTTAACATGCTAGGTTAGATCTTTTAGTATTTACTTATGATTGCATGAAACTTAGTTTGTAGATCCTTTTAATGTTGCTTCTTGCGATGGATGTGCGCGTTAGGCTTAGAAACTAGCCATAAGATATTAAATTGGCATAGACGTCTAGGGAAACGCGAGTACGTAGAAAGGATATCATCGGTAACAGTCTTCATACTACCTTACCCCTAATATGGTTGATCCCTCTTAAGTGTTTTAATGCATGTAATGTACTCTTAAGGGCCTTGTAATAGTCTCCATACTACCTTACTTGTGCACTGCCTTAGCGGAATATTACGTAGACGGTGTTTTCGTGTAATTTGCTCATGAATAAGGAAATACTTACACAGATTATCAAAAGTGTGACAAAACAATAGGATTAGGAGAAGCAAACTAAGGAGTAGTACATGATTAAGTAAATACGTTCGTTTACCATATAGTTATCACCAAAGTAGTTTAGATTTAATATTAGTTTAATTAGCTAAAACCAAAACCAACCTCTCAAACCAGAATTTTACCTGCTTTCCATAAAATAAAAAAATAATCTTCTCTCAAACTCTTAGACCTCTGTTATATTCTGTTCGAGCATTCCCAACCTATTCCCTTAGAGAACGATAACAACCCCCGAGTCTTGCCTATACTACAATACAATGATTAGGTACAATGCCCAGGGAGTTGTAAAACTTCTTGTGAAGTTCGCAACACCCACATCAAGTTTTTGGCACCGTTGCATGAGAAATAGTTAGGTTTCGAGCTTTATCTAGCTTAGGTCTATTCACTTGATTCCTTTCAAGTGAGATTTATTTTCTTTTATTAGCTTTCTTTTAGTCTATCTTTTCTTTATTCCATTTGTTTTTGTAACTCTTTTTGTTGACCTCCATGGGAGACAAAAATCCTATCCGTACTCTTGGAGATTACTCTAGACCTAGCCACGAGGGCTATCAAAACACCATTGAGCTCCCCGATGGGAACAATGTGGTGCCTTTGCGTTCCGACACCATCTGGTTGGTGCAAAACGGATGCTCATTCCATGGACTTCGATCTGAGGATCCAAACCAACATCTTAAGGATTTCTTAAAACTAGTAGACTCACTTGACCTTGATGTTGCAAATAGGGAAAGGAAGCGCCTGCATTTATTTCAATTTTTCCTTCGCGATCTAGCTAGCAATTGGCTTGAATGTCTTCCTGCAAGATCCATCTCCACCTAGGAGGATCTTACTACTCGTTTCCTTGCTTAATTTTTTCCATCGGGAAGGACTGCAAAACTCCGAAATGACATCCTCATGTTCCAACAACATCAAGGTGAATCCCTTTCTGAAGCATTGACTCGTTTCAAGGACTTACTCCAAAAACTCCCTCATCATGGCATCGATCTTTGGCTCCAAGTCCAAATCTTTTATGACCATGTCAATTCTGCCACAAGAAGAACCATCGATCAGTCGGCCGGTGGTAAGCTTCGTGACAAAAACGCCGAAGAAATCTGGGCACTATTAGAGGACCTAGCCTTCTATGACAATGAAAGTTGGAATGACCCAAAGGACTTCGCTAAACCGGTCAAGGCGATCTCTTTGCCTCAAGATGTCCCGAGTACATCCGAATGTCGTCTCATCGAGCTCGAAAGTCAAGTCCAACGCTTGATGGAAGCCCATCTTGCTCCTAAATCATTCGTTTAAGTGAACAAAATCACTTCTTCATGCGAGATCTGTAGTGGTCCCCATGACACTCAATATTGCATGGAAAATCTCGAGCAAGCTTTTGTTGATTACGCATCCTCGCGTACAAACGAAGCGGGAGCTAAGTGGTATAATTTTAAACCCAAGCGAAACAATCTTGGTGACACCTATAATCCATCATGGAAAAGTCACCCGAACCTTAGGTGGAGGCAACCTCAAAATTCTCAAAATAATTTTTCAAACCCACCTAATCGTTTCAACCTAATGGTTCATTCCCGAACCGCTCCTTCAACAACAATCCTCAAAATTTTAATGGTCAATCAAATCTTGAAGGATTGGTGTCTAACTTCATGGAATCTCAAGACACTAGACTGTCAAAGTTTGAATCCAATTTCAAACAACAACAAGGCGAGATGACCAATAAATTGACACATTCTTGAAGGCCATCAATGATCGAATGACGGGAGCACTCCCAAGTGACACGGTTAAGAACCCAAAACTGAATGATAACTTCACCTCTCCAGTTTTGTCTGCTCGTTCTTACCCAACGGAAGACCCCCAATGCTCATCCTATATCCACAATTCGATCAATGCTATTAAAACATGCTCCAAACAACCTAATGAAAATGACCAATTAAAAATTAAAACATTAACGGTCAATGAAATTGGAACACCAAAACTAAAAGAACCCGAACAACCTTTAGATGATGAGTTCAAGGATGTACACCTTAACTTACCAGTTCTTGAAGTCCTAGCTCATGCTCCAATGTATAATGCCATTCTTGATAAATATGTGGAAAGCTTAGAGTTAGGAAAAAACTTGTCCGTGTTCATTCAAGGCGAGATGCCTAAGAAAATGAAGGATCCCGAATTATCCACCTTGTCTTGTAGACTAAGGGACTCTAAGCCTTTTGATACCTTAGCCGATTTAGGGTCTCGTGTGAACCTAATCCCATTATACATTTTCAAAAAGGTTAAGATCGGATTACTAGAAGAAACCAACCATGTATTTGGGTTAGCCAATGTGTAACACCCCCAAAATCGGGTCGCAGCGGAAAGGTAACAATGGGGTGCTACGTCAAAGTACAAAAATCAAGATATAGAAAACGACCTTAAATGGACGTTAAAAATAAGTTTCATTTGATGTCATTACAAAAGATCAGAGTTTTCACGTTAGGTCCCATAGTTTTATTTAAAAGACATTAAGATTTTATAAGACAAAAGTTTTATTGAATTTAAGAAATCAGAATCCCTCTAATAGATATCCGTCACGGCTCCCATCCAAGCTTATACCTCAGCACCTGAGATTAAAACATGCTAAAACGTCAACAAAATTGTTGAGTGAATTCATAGGTTTATCAGGAAATAGCGTGGACCACAAGATTTAAGTAATAGTAGACTATGAAACACATTCAATAGTCCAACACATTGTATTATTGCCCTAAGCTCATGACACCGAACCTTAACGTAATAAACTGTAATCAAACCAGTACTCGAGGTTTGTGCCCCAACACGGATACAGATGTTACAAAAACATCCTACGAATTTTCTCAATACAGATGCTGCCAAACATCCTACGAATTTTCTTCGAATGTTAAATGCGTCAATGGTCAACTAGAAACCACAGCCGTTTTATTATAAAAAGAGTTAGAAACTTTCAACAATTGGGCAGCTTTGGTCCCTGGAATTCTGTTTGCCTATTTTTCATTTTAAAAAACAATGTTTTAGAATTAGCATTTTTTGGTTCCTATGTTTTATAAAAAAGGTTATGGGCTGGTGGTTTTATGAATTTGGGCCCACATTGGGGTTTTTATTGGGCCCATTGGGTTACAGTGTTTAGTTATTGGGCTTTTTCTAACCCTAATTAGGTATGAGTGGGTTTGGGCTTGCAATGGCTGAGTTTGGCTGTAAATGGGCTAGGGATTGGTCCTTCAAAGTCTTCACTGTCTTTGTCAACTGCATACAAATGGGCTGCTGTAATTGATGAGGGCCCATTTGGTCTTCTCAGTCTTCATAAATTTACGACTTTGGGTTTTCCCGGACCTCAGATGGGTTATGATTGCATCTAATAGTATTCTTTCAGTTCCGCTCCGGTTTTGACTGCTGATTCTTTGTATTGTCTATGACTTTGGCTTTTTTGACTTTGGCTTGGATTTTGCCACACAGTCTTTTCCATTCCATGTCAGTTTTGTCATTTGGCTTGGTTTTCTGTCTTTTGATGATATCCACTTCACTGCACATTTACCAAATGCAAAACATTCATATTTTGGCAGTTTTTTGTCTGTTTTTTGGTCTATTTTAAAGCTCATTTTTGTAGGTAAAAGTTATGTGTAATTAAGACATATCAAATCCCCCAAACTAAAGGGTATTTGTGTGTCCTCACGCAATGTGAAGTAAACATGTAAGCCAGTTTTCAACATTTTATGTATTTACATAATACAACTAATATTTTTGGATTTTCTCATTTTTTTTAACAAGTTTGACTTTCTTTATTTATTAATACTGGGATCATAGAATGAGAAGCGCCCGTAGAGTGATCTACGGATGTCCTTACGGATAAATTCATCGTCCTCGATTTTTTCACAAGTTCCAAGCTAAGCAATTAAACAAGATCATTGTCGATATAAGTCTATATGTTAGCCCCTTCATCTTATGACTTGTGACATTTTCATATCCCAACTTGGATATACGATTGAATGTGTGTACTATTTTAATTTAACCATTGGATCAACTTTTTTTATTAGTCATATTCAAAATGTATCCATGACTCAAGCAGCAACAACTTATTAAGACTTCGTAACTTGATTTCGAGATTTAAACTTTAGAACTTTTTGCAACATTTTCAACATCATAATCATAAGTTCTTAAAGCTAGGAATGCGTTGCTTAGTTTGAACCCCTACCTCGTGGTTAACGGAGTAGGATATCACAACCAACGACCGGTGTTCTTAGTTTGAAAACCCACCCCGTCCCCCGTTTGTTTAAAAAATAAAAAAAGGCGGGGGCGTAGTGGGAAATCACATCAACACCTTCTTCCTAATATGGCTAAGGATTGGTGTCTTAGTTTGAACCCTCACCTAGACCTTTCTTCCAAGTGAGATATCACGACACACCAAATCTCTAGAAGTAAAGATGTCTTAGTTTGAACCCCCACCTCGTTGCTAGCGGAGTAGGATATCAGCCAATCTTTTACTTGCCTCTATTATTATCAACTGCATTGCTTCATTGGCATAAATTTCACTTTTTCATGCATTTTTGCTTTCACATTTCATTCTTGCTTCTTTAGGGCATTTATCTTTTAAATCCACTTAAATCTCGCTTTTGAAAACTCAAGTTACAAATTTGAAGCTTTTTTGAATCATCGATTGACATAGTTGAATTATATTGATTAACCGGTATGATTAGGTGGAATTTGAAATTCAAGGGAGAGAATAACCACAAGTTACTTGTATTAAGTTTTTAGTAGAATCATTGCTTAGCACATAAACTTATATTTAACTCGATCATTTCTCGTTATTAACATTATTAATATTCAAAGCTTTAGAATTCGGACACGCTTGAGCCTAGGGAACTTGCTAGGGCTCAACCACGCCGATCTAGTCAAAAAATTATTCTTATTCTACCCAAAAGAAAGCAAAAACTGTGACAAAACACTTATTATATTTTGAAAAAGTATTTTGCAATTTTTTTCATTTTTTTGGTATATTTGGTGGTAAAAAAGGGTTTACGTGGTACAATGATGCAGGCAACGATCAAATCGATAGATACCCCCCCAAACTAGAACTATTAACATCGTCCTCGTTGTTTTTGATGGGTATTACAGTAATCTAAGGGCCGTTTCTGAGTATGCAAATAAGATAAAACGTTAGTCGATAAGATTAGGATATCGGAATTCCCAAATTGAAGCTGAGGGTGTGAAACTCTTGATGAATGGACTAACTGAGAGTATTCACATTCCGGGCATTCCAGGGACATGAATAATAACAACAACATCGGAACAATGGGTAATGGGATAAGCAAGTATTCATCAAAAAATAACATACTTATTATATCACCAATCCGGTTAAGCATGGGGTGCCTCCCATGAAGCGCTTGTTTAGGGTCGCGATGCTTGACCCATCACAAGGATTTATTGGTCCTTGGGGAAAGTTTGGAGATCTGGAACTACTAAGTGTGGTACGTTCCCTCCAAAGTAATGCTTGACGCTGCTGACCTTTCACTTTGAATTTGGCACGTTGGGCTTGAGAAATGCTCAAAACAGTGCCGTATGGAAATACTCTATGTGTTGGTGAAAGGGCCATTCAAAAGGGATTTTATGTTTGCCGAGAAAATCTTTAATCTGGAATTAAAGAGGAGGACTCGATCACCAATGTTGAAAACACGGTTTTTGATCTTGGAGTCATGGAGCCTCTTTGTTTTGGCCTTGTAGATCAAAGAGTTCTCATAGGCATGATCACGAAGTTCATTTAGTTCATTGAGTTGAACTTTCCTGTGATCACCCGTAATTTCAGGATTGAAGTTTGCTTGCTTTAAGGCCCAGTAGGCTTTGTGCTCAAGCTCGATCGGAAGATGGCATGCCTTACCATACACAAGCTTGTAAGGAGTACACCCGATGGGTGTTTTGTAAGCTGTGCGGAAGGCCCATAGTGCATCATCTAGTTTGTCCGACCAGGAGGCACGGTTTTCACCTATGGTCCTTTCAAGGATTCTTTTCAAGCCACGATTTGATACTTCCACTTGCCCACTTGTTTGTGGGTGATAAGCGGTGGAGAGACGGTGAGTAACTCCATATTTCTGCCATGCCTTTGCAAACTGGACATTTACATAAAATGGGTTTCCGCGATCACTTATATTGCTCGGGGAGCACCAATCTGGCGAAGAGAGATTTCAGAATTTTGCAAAACTACTCGGGCATCATTGGTGGGGGAGCGCTTTCTTCAAACCCCATTTTGACAACTAGTCGACTTGCCACGAGAATATTAATTGTTCCCTCAGTGAAGACGGGAACGGGCCATAAAAGTCGATTGCCCACAAATGTCAAAGATTTCACAAAAAACTTGGATGGAGTTTTGAGGCATACTCATCTCGTTGTGTAGTTTTTCCTTGACGTTGGCACGAGTCACAGTCTTGACAAACCTAGGGCTTCTATATAGATGGAGTGGGCCAGAAGAAACCGGAGTCATATATGATCTTTTTGGCTGTGAGAGTTTCACACATGATGTCCCCCGGTGGGTCCATTGTTGGCAAGCTGAGAGGAATTCTCAAGAGCTTCATTGCCGCCCCACCCACCCCTGCACACATCGCCTGATCACTTGATCCGCACAATTTTTTAAACAAGTAGGGGGTCGTCCGATATAGTGTTTTATAATCTTTGAAAAATAAACTTGTTTTCTGCTGGGTCGCATGGCCATCACATTGAATGCTACCGCGTGGTATTTGCAAAGTCGGCAACCACGGGGTTCTAGTATCTCCACGAAAGGTCACATATTTAACGTCTCAAGAGGAAAACTTTCATTTATCTCTTTGGAGCATTGACGTTTTCATACGGGTTTTCCAATATGGACAGATGTTCGGATGCAGTGGTTCTCGGCTCCTTTAGTATCAATAACTTTTGAAGTCAAATTCTTGAGAGGAGGAGAACCATCGAGTGCAATCTCGCTTGGCATCCTTTTTGGCAAAGAGTTACTTATGGGAGGAATGGTCCGTATGCACTATGATTTTCTTCTGATGATGGTTAGACTGAATGTTCTAGAAAGATTTATTTCTATGGCAAGTTATTCTTTTCTGTCGTAGGTGTAGTTCGTTTATGGCTTTCTAATCTAGGTCTTTCATAGCATAGTGGATAGGCCGAAAAAATGTTTTCCTCATGTCGTTGCCCCATAACTGCACTATGGCGAATTCGCTTGATCGCACACTAGCTCAAATGGAAGGTCCAGTTTGGTGCAATCATGATTGGAAGCTTCCGTAAGTCTATCTTTCAATGTTTGGAAAAGCTCGAATGCAGGTATCGGAAAGATGAATGGAGTATTCTTCTCAAGGTGATGGATCATTGGTCCAGGATATTTTTGAGAATCCTGAATGATACCGCCGGTATTAAATAACCGGCATGACGAGAAAACTCCTAATTCCTTTGACGGTGGTAGGATGAGGTAATTTTGACTATGACATCGATTTTGGCTTTGCAACCTCAATCCTTTCTTAGAAATCTTAGGACGTGGACAATGCCCTCTTTGGTCCATAAAATGGGCTCTTTACCCTAGTAGGACTTAAGTTGGTGTTTCCACTTTGAAGCATGTGGTCTAACCGGGACACCCCCCCCCCCCCCCCCCCCCACCCCGAGAGGCAGTTTTGGAAAGAATTCCAAATGACCGTGAAGTCGTACATAAAGAACTTTTCCTTCGTCTTTCAACCTTTTTCATGAAAGTTTGCTAAACTTACATCGTTGAACAAGTGCCTGGAGCGTGGCAAAGCCGAAAGGCATTGCGACGGTAGGCAATTGTTTCTGTATGGGCAAGTAAAAGTAGTCTTTTCTTGATCACGGGGGTCAATGAGGATTTGGAACAATAACCGGAGAAACCATAGAGGAAACAGTTGTATTCTATTCCCCGCTAATTCTCTCAAGCTTTTGGTCTATGAAACCGGAAGAGGGAAGTGGTTCTTTGCGGGTGGCTTCATTTAACTTACGAAGTCAATGCACACCGCCATCCGGTAAACAAACGTGTTGGATCAATCATTTTCCTGTTCACTACCACAGTTATTCCTCCATTCTTTGGTACACAATGTACCGGGTTTACCCAGGGACTGTCGGTGATTGGGTAAAATCATCCAGTTTCAGAGATGTTTTTTCAACCTCCTTTTTAATAACATCGTGGATTTTTGGTTTTACTCTTCTTTGATGTGGGACCGCTGGGTTTGCCATAGTCCTCTTCCATTAGAATCTGTGGGTACAAAATTCCGGGTTGTTACCCTGATTGTCAGAAAGTTTCCAAGAGAGAGCTCGCTTGAGGGACTTTTAGACCTTTATGAGGAGCGGATTTTTCCTCAACATCCAATCTTTAGGCAATAATGAGGGGCAAACTTGTTGTGCACTCACAAAACATGCATACTCGAGAATGGGGAGGCAGTTCCTTGAGTTCAACTCGGAGGTAATGAAAGGAAGGTTCAATGGTTTTAGATTCACAGTGTTTGACTCTTTCCTAACTCCAGGCATATATTGTTTTTGATTTGGAAGTGGGGGTGGTGGTTCCACTGTTCAAATTGGCTTACTAGAAGCAGGATGTCCCCTCCAGGATCATAGTAGAATGGTTATATGTGGACAATCCGGTTCAATTTGCCTAGACCATGGAAAGAGTCAGCTTTCTTCGAGAAGCAGGAAATCACTATCCCCAAATGGAGTTAGGGTAGAGATGAAGTAGCAACAATTGATCCTAATACGGAGTGAATTCCACTCGGATTAATATCAGTAAAACCAAGAATTCTTGAGAGTTATTCATCACATGCAATATCAATGACGTCAATCCTTGTTTGCCGTCAGGTGAGTGTAATTGGAGGAGTATCTGGAAGTTGATCCAAATTGTAAGGGGTTGGCTTCACTTCCTATTCTAAGAGTTATATTCACCCTTGTGCACATCATCAGCACGACTGGTCTTTAAGAAGCACCTCCCGAGAATTAAAGGGACTCGGGGGTCTGGCTCAAAATCTACAACCACAAAGTCGGCTGGAAAGTGAAATACACCAATTTTAACGGAGATGTCTTTTGCAATTCCCATTGGTTTAGAAATTGATCGATCCGCAAGTTCGAGCGTCATGCAAGTTGGAGTAAGATCAGGAAGTGAAAGCTTTTCCCAGACTAAAAATGGCATTAGATTAATGCTAGCACCGAGATCGGCTAATGCTAAGCATTCATCCATCCCTGGAAATTCACAAGGAATCAGGAACTTGCCGGGGTCTCCAAGTTTTCTGGGTAACTTGTTCAAGATGACCGCTGAACAATGTTCATTCATCGGAGTTCGAGCTAGACAGGGTTCATTGGAAGTTCGAGCCACTTCAGTAAGTTTCTCTTTATTCCCAAGTAAGGTTCTTAGAGTCGAGGCGAATTTGGGCATCAAAACAAGAGCATCCGTAAAGCTAATCTCGAAACTCATCTTTTTGAAGATTTCATAGAATTTGTCGATTTGTTCATTAGCTTGATTACGGCTCTTTTCATTATCACGCCTCGAAGGATATGGAAGAGAAACTGAAGGTTTAGTGTTTGGCACGGGAGCAACAACAGGAGCAACAATGGGCTCAAAAACTGGAGTTGTGATTGGTTCAGGACCTACCGGAGGTTGGACGGGTTGCGTACTTTGTGAGCAAAGAAGGTGCACTTGGTCCTTTGTCACCTCGGGTATTGGTTTCACTACTGAAGTTGTAGGAATTGGAGGTCCTTGATATGCAAACCGACTTCGAGTAGTGATGCCTTTAAGTCTTCTCTAGGGTTAGTAAATGTGTTACCAGGGAGTGTCCCTGATACCTGAAGTAGAAGCGGTATTGGCGCTTACAAACTTAGCCAACATATCTAGTCAGTTTTCCATTTGATTATTCAATTGTTTGGTTTCGATTTGCATGCTCTGACCTGGTTTTGGAGGTTATTTGATGTTTCTCATGATAGCATCATTAGCTTGACGTAGTTGTCAAAAATCGTTCTTGGGGACACTGTGTGTATGAGGAACGGGGGCTTGATAAGCTGGAGACTGATTAACCATGGGGTCTACTCGAGTGATTTTGACTGAAAATTGGATGGTTAAAAATTTCACCTCTGTTTTGTTGAAATTGCTCTCCGGTTTTGTTAAAGTTATTCCCCCGATTGAAATTGTTTGCATTATTAGCTTAGGAGTTCTGAACGGGTGAAAACCTGGAGGTCTATATATGATTTGCACACCATTTGAGGTCGGGTAATTGGAGCTTACTTGGTTGTATTTTGCTGCGAGAGGCTCTTGTGATAACATACTCAGAATTTGTTGTACGATAAACGTTGCATGAGTGGCTGGAAGTTTCTGATTCGTGAATGGGCACCACCGCAAGTAACACTAAAACTTAGCTAACTGACACTTTGACAGGTGCAGGAGCTGGAGCTGGAGCAGAGCTTGGTTCTTCTTGTTCTAAGAGAATTGCTCGGACAATTCCTTAGGTTCAGCTACATCAGATGAAATCAGTTGGGTGGTAATGAGTTTGTACTTACCCTTGGCCAACAACTGCCTTAGCTCGTGTTTGAGAACCTTTGGACTTGCTCTCGATGATTTTTAAAACATTCACGACGGCATTTTTCCAAAATGTTTCCACACTGCTGCGGTGTTCAATTAATCATGATCATTAACGTCAGGGCCATTGTAGAATGTATCAAGTTGATGCAATTTGAGTATCATGTGTGGACATGCCCTAAGTAGATCATTGAAACGATACAAGCCTCATTAAAACGATTCATCGAAACCTTTGCTGAAAAATCTGTGATCTCATCGAAGATTCGTGTTTTAGAGGGAGGGAAAAACTGGTTGTGAATTTGGATACAAGATAGTCCCAAGTTTGATTAGATCGGGGGGTTCTTTTTCATAGCATTTCGGTGCTCCCTCGATAGAGAATGGAAAAAGCATAAGCTTATTCGTAGCAATTTGCGAACATTGGGACCCTCCATTGTGGAGGTGATCTTGTTGAAGTAACTGAATGAGCATGCGGGTTTTTTTTTTTCTTCTTTGTCATGACAGAGAATGTTGTGTTCTGCGACAAAGATTGATTAGCCCATGCCCTCAGCTCGAAATTGTTTGCCACAATTCAGGAATATGGATTGCTGTCCTCGTACCCCTCGGGGGGTGCTTGGAGCAATTGAGCCATAGTTCGAGTGTCTGCTAGTTCTATTTGGCTCTCACGGGAGGATATTCCTGAAATGGGTATTCTATACGAAGAGGTTCGTATCAATGGCTGTTTTTGGTGGCAGGAGGTTGATGCTACGGACTGTGATCGTATGTGCGCATGCACAAAATGGTAAATAAAAAAGAAGATACACTATTTTTTTGGATTTTTGGATTTAAAATATATTTCACAATCTATTTTAAACGGTCAAGTGTTAGACAACTTAAGCACAAATATTCGATCTTACTTCACGGTAGCTCCTCAGAATGAAAAACGCAAAGGATGGTAGCGGAGGAGTAGGAATAGCGCTCGGAAGCATATTTCTCCTTTCGGGTAGTAGTTCCTCAGGAACAACCCTCTCTTATACCCACTTTTTAGTTTGTCAATAGAATGAGGTGAGCCGTATTATCGTAAGTGACACATGAAGGCAAGTTTAAAAATTTTTCTTTGGTCGATTGGGAACTCAGTAGTTCCACCGGAACTTATTATGTAATACCTCTGTGGTGAATACTATATTTTGGTATTTTACTAATTAGTGAAATTTTAATTTTTTTCGGACAATTTTTTTATTTTTTGATTTTTTTGGTTTTTTTAATTTTTTATATGATATTGTACTAATAAAAAGAAAAGAAAAAATATTTTTGTGTTTTTTTTTATATATATATTACAATAAGACACCTGTTCAGATCAAAGTCGGATAATACAAGCGTAGCAAATGGACCTCCCCGGCAACGAAGCCGAAAATGATGTCTTTTTGTATTTACTTATATAGCAACCCTATACAGATCCTACCGGATGCCTTGACCAAGGGCTAAAAAGTCAAATTCTACAAAAAGGATAAAAATACACAGATAGAAATCAATGATAATAAGATTCCCGGAAGAGATATTCCCTGGTCTATGTCCAACGAGGCTGCAATTGAAGGATCCTGGTTTGATGAGAAATTGAATGATGGAGATATTTGATATGATGGAATAATGTTATTTTACAAACTAAAATTAATTAAATAAAAAACCTAATTTTTATCTACGGGGAAATAGATTAGGAAATGGGGAATCTTTAAAAACTTCGGGGAAACAAATTTTTGTTTTTTTTTTTTTTTTTTTTTTAGGGAAATCCTAATAAAATTAAATCTATACTAAAATACCGGGGAACAGAATCAGGTATCGGGAAAACTAAATTCTAAAAAATTAAGAAAATAATGCTAAATTACAATTAAAAATCAAAATTAAATTCTAATTAAGCTAATTTGGAAAAATAAAAAAAACTAGATAAAATAACGGAGGTCGTTTTGAATTGCTAAACGAAAAGAAACGGTAAAACCCACTCGGTAAAACGGGTCTAAGACTGAATTTTTATGAAAAATAAAGCCTACACTAAATTTTATATTTTTCCTAGACACTAAATGACAAAAGAAAATTTTATAAAAAAGAAAAATATTTTTTTATTAATTTTTTGGATTTTTTATGAATTTTTTTAAAGATTAATAATCTAATTAAAACTAAGAAAATAGAAAAGACAAAAAATAAAAAGTTATAAAAATTCTGGAAAAATAAATTAAATAAAGAAAAAGTTAACAATTCTAAAAATATAAAATGCCCAAATTTTACTGATAAATTAAAAGTAATTAAAATCTTAATAAATATAAACTTATTTAATTATTTAAAATTAAATAAAACCTAACAGCTGTTAACTCTAAAAAAAAGGGGGGAGGGGACTAACAGTAAAAACTATAAGACTAACGGGTAAAACCCCCCCCCCCCCCCCCCCCCCCCCACCCCCCCCCCCCCCCCCCCCCCCCCCCCCCCCCCCCCCCCCCCCCCCCCCCCCCCCCCCCCCCCCCCCCCCCCCCCCCCCCCCCCCCCCCCCCCCCCCCCCCCAGGCACTAATACGGATACTAATGAATGCTAACTATATAATCGGAATATTACATAGATGGTCCCTGAGCACTAAAAACCGATGTCAAAAAGGGTCCAATGTGCTTATTATCGAAATGCTATAAAAAGCAAACTGTAAAGGGGATTCTGGTGAAGCTTTTTTATAAACGCACCATTGCCCTTGAAATGAAACTTAATAAGCAGAAAAACGTAGCTTTTTAGGTGGCAGAAGCTTATTAAGCTTATGAGCTTATTTTTCTTTCTTTTGGGGATTTAAGCCAACTAAATAAGCTAAAACTTATGGGGAACAGATAAATAGGCTAGGGGATTCTTAAATAAGCTAAAGTAACCTATAATAAGCCCTAAAATAAGCTGGTCTATATTAAAATAAGCTAAACAGTTTATAAAAAAAGGAGAAATTTAGGCTTTTAAGCCTGAATTAACATAAGTAAAGGGTGAATTAAGCTAAGAAAACTTGGGGTTTAAGAGCAAACTAATAAGCTATAAATAAAAGCTAAAATATCTAGGTGCTTATACAAAATAAGCTAAATAAGGGAGGCTGAATGTGGTGTCTAGCACCCAGGGAGGGCTGGCAGTGGGCCATGGGTTATTTTGGATTATTGAAATAAGCACATCAGTGATTTTAGCCAATACAAGATTCCAAAGATTTTATAGGGTGGTCAATGTGCTTATTTCCAAAACTCATGAGAGCTTGAGGCCTAATTAAATCCGCTGATAATTAAGCTCTAAGTTCAAGGTTCTAAAGGAAAATGCAATACCACCTTTTGGACTCATGCTTGGTCAAATAAAGGGACAGAACAAGGGGTGATTAAATTGCTAGACACAACATCCATAAGCACAATAACAAAGGTGCTTAAGCGGCATATAGCTGCTGGAGACACGTAAGCTCAATTTGTTATTGAAAATTTTAAAGATTTAGAGGCCATTAAAAACTTATTTTCAAACTAAAGTTGTGATTAAAGAGTACTAATTAACCATTCACACTACAGCCAAAGTTGGTGAGTGGTATTTATCCCATAAATAAACTCCATATGACCCATTTTAGGGTTCTAAACCAAACACCCCTTTAATTTATAAATTCGGCTTCTTTTTTAGCTTTTTTAAAAGAAAGAAAGGGGTAAAAAAAGTTTATAAGCTGAGCTAACAACTTTTAACGTTTTTATATAAGTTTTAAAACAGATTTAATAGCTTAAATAAGAATTTGCACTTTTGACAATAGCAAATTTACAAAAAACTCTTAACTTGTATTAAAGCAGAATTATTACAACATAAACTTAAAATAAGCTGAGTACAACACTTTTAAAGCAAACTTAATTAACTTTTATACTAAGAAAAGTAAAAAAAACAGGGGTT
The DNA here is from genome assembly GCA_026074375.1 of Tanacetum coccineum. Taxonomy (NCBI): domain Eukaryota; kingdom Viridiplantae; phylum Streptophyta; class Magnoliopsida; order Asterales; family Asteraceae; genus Tanacetum; species Tanacetum coccineum. Next base: position 22,067 of record BQNB010034422.1, read on the forward strand.
GGCGTTTCGGCTTGCTTTCTTTTTCTTTTATAGAGGCTCCCAGGACTTGGTTAGTGCTTGTTGGGTGTGTAGAAGGTCAGCATACTCAATCCTAGCCCTCCATTCCTTTTTGTACACCATCTCACCATTAACTAGGGCGGGTTGAGTGGGATTGACAAGTGGGCTGGATTTTAAGGTTGGGTGAGTGGGGTATAGGGTAGGGTGAGCTGGGAAGGTGTACTAGGGGTTAGTGGTATGGAACTAGAAACATGGGAGAGCCCGGTATGGGGTTTGGCGGGAAGGGGGTAATAGTACCCTGTTGGTTGCAGGTTTAAATGGTAAGTTTGGAAAAGATGCAACATTTACCCCCTAACTTACCACCTCTTTTCATTTCCTTTTTAACCTTTTTTTAGTTATAATGAAGTTTCCAAATGGACATAACAAGCCCCTCTGTTTTTATAACTAAAGAATTAAAGAAAGGCAAATTGCAATTTGGTCCTGCGCTTTATACTAAAAGAATAAAGGGAAGTTTGGAAAATTGCAAAACAGCCCTTGTGTTTTATATAAAAGGAGTTAAAGAAAAAATTTCAAAATCTGGTGCTTTGTCCTGGATTCTTTTTGCCTCTTTTTCTTTATAAAACAAGTTTAAGAATTTAACATTTTTGGTCCTTATGTTTTATAAAAAGGTTATTGGGCTTGGGTTTTGTGAATTGGGCCCATTGGGTTTTTATTGGGCCCATTGGGTTACAGTGTTTTTGATTATTGGGCTTTTTCAAGCCCAATAAGGTATGGAGTGGGTTTGGGCTTGCAATGGCTGAGATTGGTGTATCTGGGCTTGGGTATGTGGCCTTCAAATGTCATTCACAGTCTTTGTCAAATGCACACAAATGGGCTGCTGTAATTGATTGAGGGCCCATTTGGTCTTCACAGTCTTCATAATTATACTATTGGGCTTTCCCGGCCCATCAGATGGGTTAAGATTGCATCTAATAGTATTCTTCAGTTCCGGCTCCGGTTTGATGCCTGTTCTTCTGTATTGACTCTGACTTTGGCATTTTTGGACTTTGGCCTTATTTTGCCAACAGTCTTTTCCAATTCAATGCTCAGTTGTCATTTTGGCTTGGTTTTCTCTTTTTTGATGATATTCACTTCATGCCAAATAAAAATGCAAAAACTAACATATATTTGGCAGTTTTTGTCTGTTTTTGGTCATTTAAGCTCATTTTTGAAGGTAAAAGATATGTGTAATTAAGCACATATCAGGAGTATTGCATGATTAAGTAAGTACGTTCGTTTACCATATAATTATCACCAGTAGTTTAGATTTTATTATTAGTTTAATTTAGTTAAAAAAACCAACCAACCTCTCAAACCATGATATTTACTTGCTTTTATAAAAACATAAAAAAACAAAAAGAATCTCCTCTCAAAATTTTTAGACCTCTATTAGATTCTGTTTGAGCCTTCCCAACCTAATCCTCTAGAGCTTGCTTATACTACACTGCAACGATTAGGTGCACTCCCTAGGAGATTGTAAAACTTCCTATGAAGTCCTTACAAATCGCACATCAAGTTTTTGGTGCCGCTACGTGGGGAATTATAACACCCCCATTTTTACAATATAGCAGCGTAAGATAATCTGGGGTATTACTTCATGGATACAACAATCATAATCATAGAAAAAACAACTTTAAAAGGAGACGTTGTTGGAAAAATTTAGTTAAGCAATTCATTTATAATCAGAGTTTTTACAAATTGCAGGTCCCAAATCTAAAACATCAAGTTTGATTGTTTACTGTTTACCATCTTGAGTCAATGCCAACTCCGTGCCGCAACTTGCTCATTACCTGAGTATACATGCTAAAAGTTCAACAACAAAGGTTGAGTGAAATTAATAGGTTTATTTATAAACAGTTTGAATACAAGTCATAGTGTAATAATTGTTTAAAAACATTTAATTATTAATAATGATATTGTTATTTACAACCATTATTAATAATAATTTGACAACGTTCACAATTATATAGTATACAAAGTATTATCCCGTTATTGCCTTATTTGGTCTGTTTGGTCTGTCTGGTCTAAGCTCATGGCACACAAACTAACTAGTGTTAGTAAAAATATATTATATACCCAAAAAGGATATTATATGATACATATTATATATATATATATATAAATTATATATTTTATATATATATATTTATTATATATATATATATAGAGGCCCTCGGTGTAGGTATTGCAATATTACCTTGAAATTCAAATATAGTATGTATTGGTTACCTTTCGGCTTATACAATCAGGATTCGTCAATACCCGGATTAGCTATATCCACAATATGTTGCGTTCACCCGATAAGTGATTAAATGTTCCATGATAATGAGGGACTTTTGCATAAAGTAACTTAGACATTGTGATATTGTATATTCAGATTAGCATATAACTTGTAAAGACACTTGTATTCATGGTTTAAGCATGTATAAGTCTTTGGAAAGTAATCACATTGTTATAAGATAAACGAGTATGTAAAAGAGTTTGTAATAAGCATGTATCCCCCTCGGCGGGTGTATATACAACATGTAAACTGTGTAAAGGAGAGGTTGGAACTCACCTGTTAGGTAGATGTAGTAATTATCTGAAATGAAAGCTGATAGCTTATCCAAAATCTTAAAGAGGAATGTTAATATAATAAATGTTAGTAAACAGACAACGCACGCAAACCTGAGTATATATGTCAAGTCTTAGGAAGATTGTACTTTCTGTTTTTGAAACTTTATTTTAGAGTTATGAGTTTGAAAATTTTTGGAAAAAAAAAAAAAGGGGGGAAGTTTTTTTTGGAATTATTGTATCACTATTCGGGCCATTCTATAATGCTAGAAGTCATTCAGTAAACGTTTGAGGAGCTGAGGGCACTTTAAATGTATACCCGTCAACTCAGTACTGATACGTAATACCTAAGCATAAAATTCCTTAATATGAAGCTCCCTAGTATTGTGATACGATATAATCGATTTTAAGCGTTTTTAATCAATATCTGGAAATGTTAAGCACGAGAAGCGTTAATTAAAGTTATGTCTTGTAAGGTTTTAAACATGATTTTATACTTTTTCAAAATGCTACATTTTAGACCCTGGGTTTGAAAGTTGACTGAATTGTCATTGGAGTTTGCACTTTTTACGACTTTGGTCCTTCAACTTTAAAAGATATACCAAGTAAACCTTGTACTTTAAAAAGTGACATAATAGTTTGATAAAATGACACTTTTAGTCCTTTTAGTTATAAGTTTCTGAAAGTTACGATATATACCCCTTGCATGGATTATAATTACAAAACATGTCCAAATTGCCATGCAAGCTTATTTTAACATTTCAAAAGATATTTATAAGTTATAATAAACTAAAATATGAAGATTTAACGCAACCCAAGTTTAGAATAATGATTCGTTAAGCTAGGAAGCAAAACGGGTCAAATTAGGGTTTCAAAACGTAAACGCGCGGGTTTTAAGTTCAAATTCCTTCATTAATCAATAAAGTGGTTATTTTAACATTATTTAAGAATGCTAGGATAGATTATAACAATATTTATTTTTAAGAAAAACGCCAAATTAGGGTTTCCGGTGTACGGTTTTGGATCAAAATGGAAAATGAGCATGAATTGAGTTATGAAACTTTAACAAGAGTATATTTAGGATCATATGAAACATTTTAAGGGGTGTAGTAGAGAAGTAGGAAACATAAAAAAACCTGGGTTTGCAAGTTCAATGATTCAAAATGGGGACATGGTTCGATCATCGGGCTAGTAACCCCTCCCCCCTCTGCGATCTCGTACCTGTCTTCTAAGGGTGTCCGACCTGTCATCTTTTTCTCTAGCCTTAACTCCCACAACACATGGTATAGCTTCTGACACATCAGTAGCTATCTTGTTACACATGGTCTTCTCACAGATCTAGCTGCGGCAATATTCTCATTCTTTGGGACTCTCGATCAGTCTTATGAAACTGTGTGTCTTTAGATGTAGTCCTAGGACTACGCATCAAACTCGGGCCACGACATGCAATTTCATGTGTTCGCTGAGACCCATTGAACAGTTTCATTAGATCACTGGTTTTGCTCCTGTTTTTGTATGATACTCGGTAAAGGAGTTCGCGATGTTGTAAATGTAGAGTGTTAGACAGCGCGAATGATGAACAAAGTAGGACGTGCAATCGGCCTATTCCCTTAGTAAGCCTTCATGCAGCCTGTGTTTAGTTTGAACGGCAAACGGAGTGCGTGAGTACCTGATAAGGAACCCAACCCTTACACCGGAATCGCCGTTGAGAGATCACGGTGTACAAGCCACCCTTGTCTACCGCGATCGCTCCGTTGGATATCAGCACCCCCTCCTTAAACCATCTCACCATCATGTGTTGTGGAGCGTTATCTTGTCGGACTTAATTTGATGCCCGGTCTCTGTCGGAATCACCTTAAGGCTGCCACGGCTATCCCAACCCTTCCCCGCTGCCTCCCCCTCTCTCCCCCCCTGTGTCTAGTATAAAAGCCAGAGCCCATGTCGCCCAAGAAGGACTTCACTGATTACCATTTGCCCGGTGAATGGGAACTCGCTAGAGATGCCAAACTCAACCCCTTTAAGGACATCCTAGTGTTTAGAAAGATGGTAGAATTCTTAGGAATTATACCTATCAATCTTGTTGGGAATTATATTGATTTGATGATACAAAACAATGATACAAAACAATGAAACAAGAATAATACAAAAGGAAAACAAAAGGATCAAAGTCGACATTATGGAATTCTACAAGATGTAGGAGTACATGAAGATTTTAAAAGATTTGGTCAAAGATATTAAGATAAAGATTAGGAAGATTTGTTTCCTAACAAAATTATTTTTCTTTGTAAGTCTTATGGACTCTATTATATAAAGAGATCCATAGACATAGTTTTTAGTATCCCTGTGTGTGAAAAACGTGTGTGTACACAAAGAGTAAAGATGTAGACGTCTAGTTGTGTTAGTGTAGCCCCAAGATATCAAGGTTTCCTTAAACCCTGTTAGATTGTAACTGTTCTATACTGATCATATAGAATTAGGGCTTGGAGTGTAACGTATGAATGTAAAACCTTGTTTAATAACAATGATTCTTTGTTTGAATATTCCGCCTTTGTTATTATCAATCCTAGATTAGTTCTAAACAAACTAGAGCTTAAACGATCTAGAACCTATCATGTTCTTTAGGTTCTATCAGGTGGTATCAAAGCCACGGGGCTTTTGATCTAGGATTCTACAAGGTCTTTGAAGTCGATCTTATGAAGAAAAAGAGTGTCGTATTTTCTGTTTTTGGTCATCAAGTCAAATTCGGTGTAATTAGGGTTTTGCAAACCCTAATTCAATAAAAACAGGAAAGGTGATCAGATGTATACTATTACATGATATTAGCAGCTTGGATAATCAAGATAACATGTATATGGTTTTTGATTTATAATATTAGGGTTTTCAAAAAACCCTAATATGAAACAAGCAGGTTCATGTGTTAAAAAGGTGTTTGGTTACAAGATTTGCTTGGTCTAGCAGATTGTGTCGTTCATAAGGTTGCTTTGCTGGTCATAAAGTTATTCAGCAAAACTCTAATAGGGTTTTATCTGTGATCAAGGAAATTTGCTTGGAATTAAAAAGACAGGATTTTATGCAATCAAACTATGGACAATGGATGATTTTCAGATTTAATATTCCATTGGTGGTCGAGTCTATTGGAACACAAGTTCTAATTGATCGATAATGTTTTTGTTTCAACTAGCTTTGGTGAGTCGATCTTGGATCGATGATGAACCCTAGTAGAGATACAATGGGCATGACTTGTATGCACTGGATCGACATGTTAAGATATCAACCAGTAAGATTGTTGTAAAATGAAGTAATGGAACTACTGAAGTAATATTACTGGTTGAATGACTCTACTTGTTTTGGACGAATAAGTCTACTGGTGATGAAACGATTATGACTGAGGTTATTCTTAAGTTTTTGAATACTATTACTTTGCTAATGAGTAACTCTACTGTTGGAAAAGGGAATAGAACTGAGGTTACTGATTCTTTTGGTGCTCGTAAACCCTAATAAACTTGGTATTGCTTGTTAGTTTATTCTACTGCTTGTTTACACTTACTGCTGCCACGAATGTTCAGAGAAGATTAGTACTGCTTATATTAGATTAACAGTAGTAAGTTAATACAGTTTGCATTAAAGCTGCCAGAAGTAGTTTCAACTGCATGTTATATTTTAGTGTTGCTCGACTATATTACAACTATTAGTTCTAATTGATATCGGACAAAACATAATTTTGGACCTCAGACAGAATGTATGTTTTGGTTCTCAGTTGTATATGAAGTTTTCGAACAGATTAGATTTAGAACTTGGATAACACACACAGATTGATTTTGGTTTAAATGTTCTTAAACGTTTAAAAGGCTTGTATTTGGATTATTTGAAATAATTGGTTACAGAGATGATTATTTATCACTTATTTGACGATGAAGTGGAATTACTTGGGTACGTTATTAATATTGGATAACACACACACTTTGGATCTCGGATTGGTTTAGATAGAAAAAGGCTAGTTTCAGAATTAATTGAAAGAATTGATTACGAAGACGATTATTTATCACTTACTTGAAGTTGAAGTTGAATTTTTTGGGTACGTGTTCTTATCATATATCAAAAGTCCTGCATCTTTTGAAGATAACTTGTTCGTGTTTAAAAAACGATGTTGACGAAGACTTGAAAAATCTAGCAATGTGTGATTTATAAACATATGGTGCTCAATGCTCACATTTGCTATCACTTAAAAGAGTTACATTGTAGTACTTAGTGTCTCATTGAAGATGAAGATTTTGTCAAGAGATTACAGTCTACTTATACATAGCAGGTATGAGTTTGGAGTTACGTGAATAGTACAAGACATAAGACATAAGTTTGGGTTATTCTACTTCTACATCAAGTTTGTTATACTGAGTTTTCTCCATTAGTAATCATCACAAAAAGGCTACAAAATTTAAGATTCAAGAGATGGTTAACATATTGGTTTCAGGGGAAGCTTATTGACAAAGTGTTTAACTATCATGATATATTAATGCACCACTTGACAGGAAGGTTTTCATTACTACTGCTAGTCATTATTATTACTGCTAGTTTAAGTTTCTACTGCTTAAATTCATTTTTCTTATTGTGCGTAATGGTGGGTAATTTAAGTCATTAGAAGGCTGGATTGGTAGTGTGATATATGGTTTACAGTTGTAAAGATCCAAGTTGCATATCTTCACAAGACCCCTATTGGATTATTACAAAAAGGGGAAGAAGATTACAGAGATATGATTTGCAACTTATTAAATGTGGTGGCATGGAGATTTCGATTTAAGGGGAAGATTGTTTCATTCATGGAAGATCAAGATGTTGGTTTTGTAATCATCAAATAGGGGAAGATTGTTGGGAATTATATTGATTTGATGATACAAAACAATGAAACAAGAATGAAACAAAAGGATCAAAGTCGACATTATGGAATTCTACAAGATGTAGGAGTACATGAAGATTTTAAAAGATTTGGTCAAAGATATGAAGATAAATATTAGGAAGATTTGTTTCCTAATACAATTAGTTTTCCTTGTAAGTCTTATGGACTCTATTATATAAAGAGATCCATAGACATTGTTTTAGGTGTGTCAGTTTGTGTAAACACCAGAAAAACGTGTGTGTATCCAAAGTGTAAAGATGTAGACGTCTAGTTGTGTTGGTGTAGCCCCAAGGTATCAAGGTTTCCTTGAACCCTGTTAGATTGTAACCGTTCTATACTGATCATATAGAATTGGGGCTTAGAGTGAATGTATGAATGTAAAACCTTGTTTAATAACAATGATTCTTTGTTTGAATATTCCGCCTTTGTTATTATTAATCCTAGATTAGTTCTAAACAAACTAGAGCTTAAACGATCAATTCCTATCAAGCTCTATAGGTTGTAAGTTTGGAGTCACGTGGATAGTACAAGACATAAGACACAAGTTTAGGTTATTCTACTTCAGCATCAAGTTTGTAATACTGAGTTTTCTCCATCAGTAGTCATTACAAGGACCATTTGGATATGTTACATGCACCACTCGAGGGGAAGATTTTCATTACTACTGCTAGTCATTATTACTACTGCTAGTTTAAGTTTCTATTGCTTAAATTCATTTTTCTTATTATGCATAATGGTAGGTAATTAGAGTCATTAGAAGGCTGGATTGGTTGTGTGATATATGGTTTACAGTTGTAAAGATCCAATTTGCATATCTTCACAAAAATCCTATTGGATTATTACAAAAAGGGGAAGAAGATTACAGAGATATGATTTGCAACTTATTAAATGTTGTGGTATGGAAATTTTGATTTAAAGGGAAGATTGTTTCATTCATGGAAGATCAAGATGTTGGTTTTGTAACAATCTTAAGGGAAATATGTAGGAGTCGGAGGATTTGATAGAAAACCCAAATAACTGGGATAGGACACCAAAAAGGAGATGATGCGTGGCACATTAAGATTGAGTTGATAGACCCCGATGGAGAAAAATTCAAAAATACCTTTCAATCAATTCCTACCTTTAGGAAACTATTCGCAAAAGAGAATCCAGGAGAGATCATCGACTTGGATCACTTCCATGATTCCTAGACGTGTGACTCCGAGTCTAGCTAAAAGATTCTCTAATAAATAGAAGCGCTTGTTGGGAGGCAACCAATTTCTTTAAATTTAATGCATTTTAGGAACGTCTTGTGCATCTTGTGTCATGTGCTTGTGAACTAATCTCAGGTTTTATGCAGTATTTTTGTAGAAAATAACTAATAGAATTCCATGCAGAAAATTTTTCCAGGAAAACGAATGTGAAATTTTCACAGTGTCTGGAGATGGCGCCAGGATTTTTCCTGACGGCGTCACGTCTCTAGCTTGTGAAAATTCGAATTTTTTTTGAAAAATTAATTTTGTATTATTTCCAAAATTTATAATTTTTTCAAAAACCTGCAGAAAACCTTGATTACATTAGCACATTCACCATATCTTTAATACTTTTATAGAGTCTAAACCCTAAAAGTTTTGTTGTATATATCATTATCCCGCCGATTTTACGCCAGGTGTAGTTGTCTTTGTCTTTGATTTACAGGTTATATTTGATGAGAAGAAGCCCAGGAGTTCTTAGGAGTTTCAGTGGACGATTCTTGGATGACGATTTAGCAGTTATCACATGTTTCTTCTCCATTATTGAGCAAACTAGGGGAGTACTAGTTTCTTTTACTCTTTTCCTTTGCCATTTATTCGTTTTACGGGTACTTTTAAGAAAATTAGAGACAATGTTCATCTTAAGTGTGAGGGGGAAATATGCCTTAAACTATTCCTTTAATTGCCATTTGCTTGTTCCTTAAAATGATAAGTAATATACTGAAACATAGCGTAAACGATAATTTTAACCAATTTTTTTTATGACACATACCGACGAAAACTGAGTATTAATAGCGTCTCATTAATAGGAATTATATGACTAGCACAAAAACCCTCTAAAAATTCCACCCTAAAATGTAAGGTTCGCCTCTAGATCTTTAGGAATTCAGGTATCCATCTTTGATACTAAGATAATTTTACCTTTAGCTTTCTCGAGTTAAGGAAAGAGCAATCATATATGTTGCATTCATGGATGTGTTCGTGCATATATGATTATGTCGCCTTTTCTGGAGCATTGGTGTCTGTTAAAATTATATGAGAGTGTATCGGTAGTATATTAAATTCTAGAACTTGTTTTTGTGATGCACCCCAAGACCGTATAGTGAGTATTAGGATTTGCTAAATGATAAGAGGCACTAGGATTAACCCATGTTTTAAACCTGTATTTGTTATTATGGTCACCTCGATCATATAACTATCCCACACCCTTGCCATGCACTCATTTTTAGTGCAGGATTCCCCTAGTACACCCCTTCGAGCCTATCCTTTTCACGGTTCTCGTAATCTTCTGGTGGATTCCAGATTATTAAAGAAGAGCATTGTTACCCTTAACTAATTGCTTCACCCAAATCGCCTTAGCCTTCCTTGTATGTACTCATTTTTAGTACATTATTGTTTTAACCCAAGTTAATTATTTGAGTACATGGTTGCTAAGTCCCAAGTTAGATTATTTGAGTACACAGTTGCTATCTCATTATCACCTATTAAATATACAGTTTTGAAGACGATTAGATTCATGGGTAGGTATTATTTTACGGAAAGAATGGGGAAGAAAAGTTAAATAATTTACCCCCATATTTGTTCGATAGTCTCCATGTTATGTTGATCCACCTCAATTCGGGTCATTAGTTAGCTTTATGTAATTGAGTATCAAAAACTCAAGTGTAGGGGTGCATTTATAAGCCCCAAGTGATGTATTATGTTGTTAAAAACAAAATAAAACACAAAAAGCGAAAAAGAAAAGAGATTGATGTAGAGTTGTGTAGAGTATTGTATATCTTTGTCCGAGTCTTTGGCTTAGCAACCCAATCAACGTGTATTCTTATAAGATAATTAACTCACCACTTCACCCCAAATTCCACCAAAAAAGTCACCCCCAAAATATCTCATCCGTTTTTTTTTGTTATTGTTATCTTACACCAACAACCCCACAACCTCTTAAAACCATTTGATAGTAAATTTTTAAATACAGTGCGTCCGTAGCGGATGGAGTTATGAGTCGCCATAACCAAGACCCGTATGTAAATATTTTATGCTTTTAATTACGAGGTCTAGAAGGTTGTGTCGTAAAATATCTTTAAAAAGTAAGTTAAATGCCCCCGATACTGCTATTGTTTAGGTAGAAAAGTCCATTTGCTTGAGGATAAGCAAATCCCAAGTGTAGGGGTATTTGATGAGGTGTCATTTTATACACTTTTTTTGAGGTCATTTAACCCCCTAAATAGTGAAAATATGCCCAAATTATGTACTTAATCATTCCTTTTTTGTTTTCAACACTTGGATGGCTTTTGGAAGAAATACACGTGACTTGGGCTCATTTAGAGAAGAAACGGACAAGACTACGACTCTACACCAAATCTATTGAAGAATACGCATACAGTGCGTGGAGACGGTGTCACATTTTATTGTGACGGCGTCATGTCTCACAAAGGACGGTGTCAGAATTCTTGCGACGGCGTCAGGATCCAACCGACTTAAAGGAGCCCTAGAAGACTCGACAGGGCGACGACTTCAGAATTATAACGCGACGCTGCCGCGTCTGTTTTCCTATATATACAAACTCGTTTTTAGGGTTTTAAGTGTGTAACTTTTGGGAACTGAACCCTACTTTTAAAAGACGATTATAGCTGCTATTTAGGTCGTTTTTAGGGTGTTAAGACCCTCTTGTATCAGCCTTAATTACATGTTTTAATCAAGTGAGATCTCCTATCTTTTACCATTCAATATGTCTATGTGTTGTGTGATTGATTCTTGTTCTTCACTTCCTTTTAACATGCTAGGCTAGATCTTTTAGTATTTATTTATGATTGCATGAAACTTAGTTTGTAGATCCTTTTAATGTTGCTTCTTGTGATGGATGTGCGCGTTAGGCTATAGAAAACTAGCCATAAGATATTAATTTGGCATAGACGTCTAAGGAAACGCGAGTGTGTAGAAAGGATACCATCGGTAATAGTCTTCATACTACCTTACCCCTAATATGGTTGATCCCTCTTAAGTGTTTTAATGCATGTAATGTACTCTTAAGGGCCTTGTAATGGTCTTTATACTACCTTATTTGTGCGTGGCCTTAACGGAATATTACGTAGATGGTGTTTTCATGTAATTCGCTCATGAATAATGAAATACTTACACAGATCATCACAAGTGTGACAAAGCAATAGGATTAGAAGAAGCAAACTAAGGAGTAGTGCATGATTAAGTAAATACGTTCATTTACCATATAGTTATCACCAAAGTAGTTTAGATTTATTATTAGTTTAATTAGATAAAACCAAAACCAACCTCTCAAACCAGAATTTTACACACTTTCTATAAAATATAAAATACAAAAATAGAATCTCTCAAACCCTTAGACCTATGTTATATTTTGTTCGAGCGTTCCCAACCTATTCCCCTAGAGAATGATAACAACCCTCGAGTCTTGCCTATACTACACTAAAACGATTAGGTACCCTGCCTAAAGAGTTGTAAAACTTCTTGTGAAGTTCGCAACACCCACATCAGTAACGGAACTTCTAGTTTTAGGACACTTAGCCCAGTCTACATCAGCATATGCCTTAAGTTTCAAATCAGAATGTTTATAAAACTGTATACCACAACCAGGAGAACCTTTGAGATATCTCAACACTCTCAAAGCTGCTTTGAAATAAGACTATAAAGGACTGTGCATATGCTATCTAAGACAGTGAACAACATAACTAATATTAGGTCTGGTATTATTAAGTATATTAACTTTCCAAGTAACTTTTGATAAGTAGTGAAATAAAAAAGATACTTATCATCACTAGTTTCATTAAAATTTAGAATAAAATTTTCAGGTAGAGGAATATCAACAGGTCTAGCTGCAAGCAGACCATACTCATGTAACAATTTGATGCGAGGGTTGCAAACACCAGGTTTTACAACTCCCTAGGCAGTGTACCTAACCGTTGTAGTTTAGTATAGGTAAGACTCTATGGTTGTTATCGTTCTCTAGGGGAATAGGTTGGGAATGTTCGAACTGAATGTAACTAAGGTCTAAGGGTTGAAAGAATATTATATTTGTATTTGTTTTATTTTTAATAAAGCAATTAAAATCTCTGGTTTAAAAGGGGGTTTTGGTTTTAAGCTAATTAAACTAAATAACTAAAATTAAATCTAAACATATGTGGAAACTCGTATAGGTAAATAAATGTGTTTACTTAATCATGCATTGATCCTTTGTTTGCTTCTCCTAATTTTATTGTCCGTCACCCTTGTGATGCGATGTGTAAGTATTTCCTAATTCATGAACGAATTACACGAATCCGTCATCTACGTAATATTTCGTAAGCAACCCACAAGTAAGGTAGTATGAAGACTATTACAAGGCCCCTAAGAGTATATTACATGCATTAAAACACTTAAAAGGTGATCAACCACATATGGGTAAGGTAGTATGATGACTGTTATCGATGGTATCCTTTCTACACAATCATGTTTCCCTAGACGTCTTCGCAAGCAATTAAGAAGCTAGTTTTCTAGAGCCTAACGAGCACACCTATCAACAAGAAGTAATATAAAAAGGTCTACAAACTAAGTTTCATGCAATCATAAGTAAACACTATAAGATCTAGCCTAGCATGTTAAAAGAAAGCAAAGAACAATAATTAATCAGACAACACATAGACATATTGAAAGATTAAAGGATAAAGGATAAAGAACTTCACTTGATTAAAACATGGAGTTAAAGGTTGATACAAGAGGGTTTTAGAACCCGAAAATCGACCCTAAAACTGATAATACTTGTACCCTAAGTATGACTATCGTATCCCACAAGTTCCATACTTTAAAACCTTAATTCTGAGTTTGTATATATAGAAAATCAATCGCGACAACGTCGCTTTATAACTATGACGTCGTCGCTTTTCTAAATCTTCTAGGGCTTCTTTAAGTCGATTACGTTCTGACGTCATCTCAAATTCCTAACGCCGTCGCAAGGAATTACGACGCCGTCTCTAGCTACTGTATGGCTTTTCTTCATCAACTTTGGTGTAGAGTTGTAATCTTATCTGTTTCTTCCCTAGATGAGTCCAAGTCACGTGTATTTCCTCTAAATGTCATCTAAGTACTAAAAACACAAAACTAAACAATTAATGTTAGGTTCCCTAGATTTTACACAAATATGAACTAGATAAAGAAAGCTAGAGAGAGAGAGATGGAAGGGAGAAACATATGAAAAACACACTATTTTGTGTGTGTAAAATGATTCAACCAACACCCTCTCCATGTGTAGAGAGGGTTTATATAGTTACAAGGGTGTGGGCTAACTGGGCTTTCCTTAGGTTTTCTATAAGTCGGCCTGGTTAGCTTCCTAACTATTACATAAAATTGTCTAACTATTATAGAGGCTCGTAAGATCGATAATGATCGTCACTTCACTAAACACTGAATTCCTAACAATCCCCCCTAAGGGATGATCGTTGAGATCTCATAAATGATCAACACTTTTTGTATTTCTAACAATCTCCCCCTAAGGGGTGATCATAGAGATCTCTCCTTGTGACCTTGATCATTAATCGTTGAAGCTTCTTGTCTTGATCTTGAGTCTTTTTTGTGTAGTAGTTGATCTTTTGTCTTTCATCTTTATGCAATGATCTTTGACTTGTGGCTCGAGCTTGTTTCTTTAAGATTGTCATTGTATGTGATCTTGAGCTTTCTTGAGATCATCAGCCAAATCTCTAATCATCATCTTGTGACCTTTCGCCATTTTGTGTGCTTGTGACTTTCGGGCCGACATGCTCATACTTGTTGCAATCTTGAAAGCTTGACTTTATGTTCGTATTTATTCATCAATTCATAACTTCATCACTTTGACATACTGAAGAAGAAGTTTATATCAGAGTTTGAGGAAGCTTTGGGTCATTATTTCTTGATGTTATAAAGTTATTGAGTCTTGAGTATGAGCATGTGGCTATGAACTTGACTCTGTTAGAACGAGGTATCTGCATCTCCATCTTTATGTAATCCTAAAATAAAACAGTTAGAAATAAAGCTTGGTGATGAATATTGCTTTGTCATTCGTCGGAGTTCGGTTGCATTAACCTCCGGTTTCGTGAGGACCGTTTTATAGTATAAATACTGTAACTGTGATCAGGTAGATTCATTATAAGAACCTCCTTGACAGGGTTTCCAGCTCAAAGTGTTAGATCCTCTAACGCAGGTGCATTAGATTCACTATACTTGCTAGTATCTCTTTACCAAACACCTCAAAGCAGGCTACCTCACTAATAGTATTGCTACTAATAGAACGGTAAGAGTGAATCAGTGAGTTACTATTTCACCAATTGAAGAGAAAATTGATTTGAAAATCAATGGACGTGCCACTAGTAAAAGTGTTTTTGTAACACATCGAGAGTTTTAAGCTTTTATCAAAATTTATCCTCCGTCAATTCATAATCTGGACCGAATCGATACCCAGTGTCACAAGTTTGATCTTAGGATCTCACAAGTCACCTACCGTAGAGCTTGTTTGATGTTGGCTCTAGCAGGATTTCCATCTTCATTGTGAATACTTTTGTATCACTCGGATGTTCTGGCAATATCACAAGGATAATGCGTAGGACTCTTAAGATATTCCTTGTTTTCACAGTGTGCAAAAAACAAGTATATTGGAATAGTGTCCTAACGAGATTTATTGATGATCTCTTGGCTCTAGACTCAATAGTGCGTTTTGGTTTTAGTGGTCGGAGGTTGGAGCTGACTGCCACCTTTTCAATACCAACTAACTCGGAGTGAGAAAGTCAATAGATAACGTGTTTAGTCTTCGTGAGAAATAAAACAGAAATCTATTGAGAGATTCTGAGTGGCTAGGGAGGGTTGTGCATTGCATCACTGGGTCCATGATGTCAGTCTTCAATGTCAGCAATCATCATTGTGATTCTGACAACAGATGTATTGACCCGGTTTCTGCCTAGGTGTATGGAGGGCTTCTTTCTTTTCACCCTTTATCCGTACAATTCTTTTTCATTCTTCAACCCCTTCAGTGCTTACCGAGACTTCATGACTAGTACCTTGTTGGGTTTGTTCCAGTACTAGCTCCATCTCAGTCGGCACTATTCCCTTATTCTCACTTTTACTCCTTTTTATATCATACCTAAGGACTTCTACACTAACTAGTGGATTGTCCCTGGGTAGATCCCTCTGGTTCTGGCTGGATCATGGGAACGAATACCTAACCTTACCAACCTTATAACTCCAATAAAAGTAAATTCATGGTCGGTTTTTTTGGTACTGTTCACCTGCCGGTAAAACTATTGATAAACCTTAATCAATGGTATTATGATTTTAAATATCAACCTTTTTTGTACCTTGTTTGTTTGGCTTTTCAGTAACGCTCCCTCCTAATAACATGTGCATCGGTATTCCAAAAGTGTTTAGACATGTGGGATGGAAGGTTACCACCATGAGTCATAAAATCACATTTCTATATGTTTTCATATTTTAATCATATTTTCTTCCCTTATCAAAAATTTCAAACCTTTTGATATTTTGGATATCAAATGATTCAAATATGTTAGAAAACTAGGAGAAAAATGTACCGATTATGCACAAGCCGATTAGAGTAGAAAATATAATGCTTCCCCCTAAAACTATGAGGGTATGTGTGAGTGTCAGGTATAATAATTTTGAAAGATTTTGAGTTTAACGAAAAACTCATAATTTTTTTTACATTGACACTTAACACCTAAAGATACACTACATAAAAATATGTTCACAATATTATGTATGAGACAAGACCTGAAAATGTTCAAACCAAAAAAGATAAAGTCATTTTATCCATGTCAGCAATCTGTAGTCCGTCACGATAATCTTCATTTAGAAGTTGTCTTAGCTTCCCCCGAACCAACAATCCTTTCTTGAGTAGATTCAAAGCCTTCTCGCAATCCTCATTAAGAAGACTTGATGTATAACGCCCAAATATCCAAAGTACACAATTAATTCGAAATCGTAACATCAAAGTCAATAAAGTCCTCGATGTCCGCGTTTCTCCTTACACGATAGTGATTATATAAATTGCAACACCAAAGTCATAAGTCAGGATTGCACAATTATTCCCCTTAAGTAGTCAAAATGTTAACACCTAGTCAACTAGGTTCCCTAAATGTATACCATTTCTTACCACGACCGGGATACTGACTATAATTGAAGGAATTCATCTATTTCATTCCATTTTATGGTACATCTTTTATCAATATTTTTACTCCTTTAAAAATAAAGCTTGTGATTACTGATAAAGGAAGAATTAATTGAAGTAGTAACCATATCCTACGCTAGAATAAATTCTTCTGGTGACACTTCCCCTGGTATCTTAAATGATGCATACTAAAAATACAAGATATCTCTTCCTCTCTGTGGATGAAATCTAGTGCTATCCGATAGTAACAAGTTAAAACTTCTGAGGTTCTCTTCGGTTATGACACATTGTCTTCTGGAATGCCTAAATGAAATATGACTACGAACTCTATCACTCTACTTGTTGTACATTTAGTGTATCTACTCTTTCCCCTTGCTGGTTTTGATACTCCTCGAAATCAGTAAAACCTTGTATTGTACATATACTGAGATCTTGTTTAGAGAATTAATATGCTTTTAAATCTTTCTCGGAGAATCAACATACAAGGCTTTAAGGACTTTGTGTTTATTTCTAAACATTCCTAAGTCTTTTATATACTTTGAGGTGTTGGCAATATTAGTCGTCGTAGTTTAAAAGCCTGAAGTTCACTTGGTCTCAGAGTGCAAATAAGTACTTAAGATTGAAACAAAAGTGACATCTAAAAGCCCTGGTAGTTAATATAAAATTTAACTCCTTTAAATATTCTTATCCGTCATTTTCAAAAACTTGAATCCGTTTATTCTATGATTATTTTGAAGATTGTTTTAATAGAGTATTTTGAGGATGACGCTTTTCCCTCTTAAATTAATGAACCTATTTTCTATTTAAAAGAGAGGTTGTCATGTTGAGTGGTTCGAATTATCTTGAAAAGCTTTTTGTGATTACTTGAAAACACTGTATTCATTTATGAAGTACAACTTCTTTTACCGAAGTGTAATAAAAGATTTCTCTTATTATGACAAATAAGGCACTGACACGTACTTAATTTTGTAAACAATACACGGTTATGTACAAAGTGTTCATATCCATGATGCTTGGATAATGATAGTATAATCCCGATTGCCCAGGAAATTTAATTACCCGTTGTTAGAAAAACAGCTGTCTTTTGACAACATTGCTTTCCTCAGTCTAAAAGCAGGTTTGTAGTCTGAAATAATTGCAATAGATGAAGACATGTTTTTAAAAGTTTGAACTTCTGCTTGAAAACTTTTAATTTAAGACCAGTGTCATATTGAACGAATTTCTAGATTCGTAAATATGTATCGATTTTCAGAAGACCATGTCTTGGAAATATATTTTTGGTATTTTTCTATTTTTTGATTTTTATGGTTTTTGTAGGTTTTATATTTTTTGTATTTTTGTTTTTGGTTTTAAAATATGTACATAGGATACTGAAAGAATTACCACCATTATTCTTCCTTTGATGATAGCAGATCTCAACCAGACCGTTTCCCACTAATGGAATCAGAATTGTTTCTTTTGCATCAAAGTCTGCAGAACCAAATGCATGTTTGGTAGTTGGACTTGTTGTAGAAACCGGTGGAGTAGATCGCCAATAACATTCCTCCAATGGGTGTTTCTGTGTCAACTTGGTAGAGTATCAAACGATTGGTTAATATGATGCAATTTGATAGATTGACACTTGTAGGTGTTTCTTTAGAACTAGGTCTAGATTGGATACCAATGTAAGGATCATTATAATGTGTGCACCTCAATTTCATAAAAAGTTCATCTTCACCCTTGTGGAATAACCGAGGATTGTTGTTCTGAAGTGGTTTGTGAGGTACTTGTCGACGGTGCATCTTGATCAACGGTTGTTGAGGAAGGTGAACAAGTTGAAACAGTAGGAACTGGAGTAGGAACTTCAGGAACTGGATGATCAACATTTGGTGGAGGTTTGAAGTACTCATCAAATATAGGTTGAAATAATGAATCTCAGTCATTCTTTGTTGGTGGGACAGCGGGTGTTGGAGATGGAATATTTTGCACAATTCCGGAATTGATTATTCCAGGAGTCATTAGTTGAGGCCCGGGTACTGAACTGATTTGTTCAAAAGCCATTGATCATATGACCAATTGAGGAAGGGAGCACATATATATTGAATAGATCTTATCCGAGTTAAACCGAATTGATCTCATTTTATTCACTTTTCTCTCCCTCAAAAATTGCATATGTTGTTGCCATTTTTGATGAACAAGTGAATTAAAATACAAGCTAATGTACGTTGATCCACTTGTTTGACTGAATTACGAAGCATGAGAAGTTATTGAAGTTGTTGATAAGATCTGCTCGTAAATAGAAGGGAGATTTTTGTCTTTTAAAGATAAAGTGCACTGAAGCGTAAACCTTTCTTTTCTTTGAGGAGCATGGCCTGAAGTGTTGTCAGCAGACGCCATTGTTTGTGTTCATCACATTTGAATTCCTTGAACCCCTGGTTTCTGAAGATATTAGTCTTTCAGCAACAAACTCTGATCTTTCCTTTTTGGGGATTAAAAGTTGTATACGTGTACTTAGTTAAGAAGGTACAAACACTAACATTAAGTGTTTGATCGCATTCATATGGGTTAGTGATATCATCATTTGAACCATTTGGGGGTTCACTGTCAACTTTGGTATATGTTATCGCGTGACATCTTTTCCCAAGTAGTATCTACCTAAGTCCAGCAGTCTTGAAAATTCTACTCGTCGTTTCCACCAAGATAAGATTTAGGAGTGTTATTGTTTATTCATGCACAACAGAAGTTCTTATGAGAGAAAACCTTTGTTTTATTTAGCAATCTGCCACACCGGTTTTTAGCGTATGACTCTTTGTTCTAGGGTTTGTTATTGTTTCTAGTCTTAGGGGATTGAACCTTAGCACCAGAATTCACCTCTTTCAGGAACTTTGTTATATAATCATCATGATTTGCATTAAAGACACATTTCTGACAGGTCGAACAAACAAGGTGTTTAAAGTTCGAACATGAACTGGGATTCCTAGAGTGATCTGCTTTTTGCACAACGTTTAACTTAACATTACTACTCTTAGATGCAGGACAATTCCTAAACGTTTGATTATTGCTTATAGGTTTTGGTGTACACGCATTAGGAGTATGGTGTGTTTTAGCAGAAGGCATTTCCCTAGGTTTAAGATTCCAATTTCTGTCTTGTGTCTTTTTCCTGTCTTCCTCTAGAAAGTGATTATGCGCTATATCATTAGAACCATATGATTCTTTTTTATAATTCCTAGAAGAGCTAGGTTCGTTCACATGATGAGGTTTTGCAGGAGCAGATTCTCTAAAGTTAGGCAAATAATGAGGAGTGACTGGTTTTGGCAAATTATGTTTGACATCAACTTGGGAGGCAAACCTTGGTTTTGAAATTCTAGGTCATACTGACTTAAACGCATTCGGTTGTCTAACAACTGAATGGTTTCTAGATGGTTGTATAGGTGGTTTCCCTAAGATTGATGCTTTGACAAACTTAGTATCCACGCTATTTCCTTTTAACTTTCGCAATTCATTTTTTAATGCTGCATTTGCAAAAACCTTTTCCTGAATCTGAGCTTTTAAATCAGCATTTTCGATAGACTTTTGATTAATTTGAGAAATTAAAGAGTCACTATTGTCTTTATTCTGAACGCGTGTCTTTTTAATTGAATCATAAAGTTCTATGTAAGTCTGTTTCAAATGCTCATTTTATTTATGTAATTGCTCATTTGCTGCAAGTAATTTAGCTACACTATGTTCTAATTCGATGTTAATAGTTTCAATTACATCTATATCATTTTTAACTTTGGCTTCATTACTTGCTTCCTTCACACTTTTAATTTGATTCTTCAAGTGCAAATTAGTGTGCTTGCCTGTAGGTGAGCTTTCTAAATTCATTTAGCTCAAAACTTCACGAAAAATCAGGAGCATTCCTTGTTTTTTACTTTGGTTTGTTACTTTGAAAACTTGCATCTTTTTGCTGTATTTCAAGTTCTAGTGAAATACAATGTTTTTCAAGTAGTAAAAACCTGTGTGAAAGTTCATTATACGTTTCTTTTTCAATCATTTCTTTTTGTTTTTGAATAAGTCAGCGTTATGCAAGGACCTTTTACTTGATATTGTTCAGTATCCTGGTCATCTTCCTCCCTTATGGACTCTTTTTGTTGAATCAGGTGTTGGTATTGCTATCAACTTTTCAAAACTGATATGATGTCATAATTGGGATTCTGATTACACAGAATATTGTTGTTCATTAGCAAGTACATTATGTTGAGCAATCAATTATACCTCAGCCATTGGCTCTTTGTCATTCACGGGTTTGATATCAACATCCTCAGCATGTGCATCATTCCCGAATCTGCTGCTTGTATCATGCTTTTCTGATTCTGTCCCACTGCTTTCTATAACAACCGAATTAGCATTTAATGCTTTACTCGAATCAACCTTACTTTCTTATGTCTGCATTAGTCTTTTATTCACCATTCTATCATACTCTCGTTTAAGTTGTGCTCTTTCATTAATGGACTTCTTAATAGATTCCATGTGTTGGATTAATGCATCACGGAATTGTCGAACCTTGGTTCGAGTGTATGCTAGAAAGTACTTTCGTATCATTGGACCATCATCAAAATAATCGAAATAGTCTTGGAAATTGATGAGCAGTTGAAACTGTGTCTTGAGTGCTCTAAAAGCATCCATGGATTCAGTTTCTTGAAATTCTTCTTTGCCAAGTTTCTTTTCTAGTTGATCCAAGTTAAGTAACATTGAGCCTGTGAAAGTCTAAACATCTTGTTCAAAGAGTGTCTTAAATGCCCGTTCAAAACCTCCATTGATTTTTAATTTATTATATGAAAGAACATGGAGAAATGAATGAAGTAGCCAAAAATATGTCATACAACTTTCCTTTTCTTTGTCTTGCATTTGTTGCAACTGATGTAACTCTCTCTTTTGTGAATTCGAATTCAAAGATTCCATTATACTTCAATGTGTGAAATGAAATTAAGGATCTTAAGTAGAATAAGTGATTGTTGTTGTGGATTGTGGGAAAGAAATTATACTTCATAGGATTTTACAAATCTATGATTTAAACTAAGAAAAGAATAATCTTTTATGGAATTTTACTAAATCACGAATAAACCGTGAAATGATAATTGTTGTAGAAATCGTTGTTGTAATTGAAGTATTGAAACTCTTGTTTATAAGATAAAAGGATGAACGGTTAACTTGCACCTTCAAACTTAAAAAGTAAGGTTTTGATTAAAACACAAACAAGGACAAACGGTGTAATTGAAATCCAAGTTAAATGCTTAACGGTTGTTAATTATAGTTGTAGGGACTAACAGTGCAATAACAGTTTACTTTGAAGGACTAACGGCTGTTGATTAAGTTCTAAGGACTAACGATGTAATTAATTAAAACTAAAAATTAAAATTAAAAAGGTTTGAAACCTAATGATCAAAGTTGAAATTGTTTTAAAATAAAAGACTAATAGTGAAAATAGTAAAAGGTTGGTCTTAAAAATGTTTATTTAAGTAAGGGCTAAAGTGAAACCAATTTAAAACTAAAGGTTAAAATCAAATGTGTGTTAAAGTTGGAGGTTAAAAGTGTAAAATGAAATTTTAAACAATTATAAAAAATTATTCATGCACGTTTCATCTTCTTATTCGTTGAACTATTCGTTTTTTCTTTTCATTTCGTTTTTCCCTTTTTGATCTCGATTATTGATGATAAAACAAAAATAAATATGCTACGATGATCTATAAAGACCTCGTTCTTCATGAGTTAGATTTAAGACCCGCGAACGTCGAAGTCGAAACCCAAAACAAATGCTCAAACCGCTACAAGAACATGTTATCAAACCGCCACTTGATATGTATCAAACCGCTAAAAGAACCATGATCAAATCGCTATTAGAATATCTGTCAAACCGCTATTTAGACTTTGGATCAAACCACTACCAAGTGTTATCAAACCGCTACCAAATTTCAATTTTGGCAGAGTGACGTTTAGGTGAGCCAAGAAAATGGTAAACCACTGCTTTAACCTGTCCTAAACCTCTACGGTTCAATAGCAAACCGCTGGCTGTGTGTTTTGTCTCGTTGCAATACAAACAAAAATCTGTTCTTTGAAGCTAGAAAATAAGATTTGTGTTCCCTTTTGTTTTGTCTTTGTGCACAAACCATGGACCACAAGAGAATAAGCCAACCCAGAAAAATCAATATAAGGCACGAAAAGTAGCAGTTAAGCCAAAGAAATAAGCCAACGATCACTTTTACATGAAAATAAAAGCTACCAACAATTAGTTGTTATCACTGGTTGACCAAGGAAAGTACAAGATTTATGTTCAATGAATAAGACTTAAACCGACAGTACCAAGATAAGCGCACGTTTTCATAGCTCTACCAAGAAGCTTGTAAAACACTGTTTTAACTCCTCTTGATAAGCTACAAATAATTGGTAATGATAATATTAATGCATACATAATGTACTTAAGCACATTTTGACAGGTTCAGGTTTTTACATTAACTAAAAGGTTCAAATTGGCAAAAAGGTTCAAATACAAAAGGTTCACATATGAAAGGCCAGTACCGTTGGACTCATTTTTTTGTGCTCTTTCCAATGGTGTGATCGAGGAATATTCACGACTTTGTTTGAACCTCGATAAACGTGAAAACGTCGTCGAAAGTCACCCGAATTTTACCGTTTTTGCTTCGTTTTCAATCCTTTATACCTATAAGACATAAAAACACAAACCAAACATATTTGCAACATAATTAATCATATTTTAGTGTTTTTAGTTCTTTTATAGTGTTTTCTGGGTTATAAAAGATGTGTATTTTAGCGTTCATCATAATCTCATTCGTTTCTTCCCTAGATGAGCCCAAGTCACGTATATTTCCTCTAAATACCATCTAAGTGCTAAAAATACAAAACTAAAAAATTAATGTTAGGTTCCCTAGATTTCACACAAATATGAACTAGATAAAGAAAGCTAGAGAGAGAGATGGAAGGGAGAAACATATGAAAAACATACTATTTTATGTGTGTAAAATGATTCAACCAACACCCTCTCTATGTGTGGAGAGGATTTATATAGTTACAAGGGTGTGGGCTAACCGGGCTTTCCTTAGGCTTTCTATAATCCGGCTTAGTTAGCTTCCTAACTATTACATAAAATTGTCTAACTATTATAGAGGCTCGTGAGATTGATAATGATCGTCACTTTACTAAACATTGAATTCCTAACAATCTCCCCCTAAGGGATGATCGTTGAGATCTCATAAATGATTAACACTTTTTATATTCCTAACAATCTCCCCCTAAGGGATGATCATAGAGATCTCTCCTTGTGACCTTGATCATTAATAGTTGAAGGTTCTTGTCTTGATCTTGAATCTTTTTTGTGTAGTAGTTGATCTTTTGTCTTTTATCTTTATGTAGTGATCTTTGACTTGTGGCTCGACCTTGTTTCTTTAAGATTATCATAGTATGTGATCTTGAGCTTTCTTGAGATCATCGGCCAAATTTAATCTCTAATCATCATCTTGTGACCTTTCGCCATTTTGTGTCCTTGTGAATTTTAGGCCGACATGCTCATACTTGTTGCAATCTTGAAAGCTTGACTTTATGTTCGTATTTATTCATCAATTCACAACTTCATCACTTTGACATACTGAAGAAGAAGTTGATATCAGAGTTTGCGAAAGCTTTGGGTAATTATTTCTTGATGTTATAAATTCATTGAGTCTTGAGTATGAGCATGTAGCTATGAAATTGACTCTGCTGGAATGGGGTGTCTGCATCTCCATCTTTATGTAATCCTGAAATAAAACAGTTAACAATAATCTTGGTGAAGAATTGGTTTGTCCCAAATTTAGTCAGAGTTCGGTTGCATTAACCTCTGGTTTCGTGAGGACCGTTTTATAGTATAAATACTGTAACTGTGATCAGGTATATTCATTATAAGAACCTCCTTAATAGGGTTTCCAGCTCAAAGTGTTAGATCCTCTAACACAGATGCATTAGATTCATTGTACTTGCTAGTATCTCTTTACCGGACACCTCAAAGCAGGCTACCTCACTAATAGTATTGCTACTAATATAACGGTAAGAGTAAATCCGCGAGTTACTATCTCACCGATTAAAGAGAAAATTGATTTGAAAATCAATTGACGTGTCACTAGTAAAAGTGTTTTTTGTAACACATTAAAAGTTTTAAGCTTTTATCAAAATTTATCATCCGTCAATTCATAATCTAGACGAAATTGATGCCTAGTGTCACAAGTTTGATCCATTTAGGATCACACAACTCACCTACCTAGAGCTTGTTTGATGTTGGCTCTAGCAGAATTTCCATCTTCACTGTAAATACTTTCGTATCACTCGGATGTTCAGGCAATATCACAAGGATAATGCGTAAGACTCTTAAGATAATCCTTGTTTTCACAGTGTGTGAAAGACAAGTATATTGGAATAGTGTCCTAACGAGATTTATTGATGATATCTTAGCTCTAGACTTAATAGTGCATTTTGGTTTTAGTGGTCGGACGCTGGAGCTGACTGCCACCTTTTCAATACCAACTAACTCAGAGTAAGAAAGTCAATAGATAACGTGTTTAGTCTCCGTGAGAAATGAAACAAAAATCCTTTAAGAGATTCTGAGTGGCTAGGGAGGGTTGTGCATTGCATCACTGGGTCTATGATGTCAGTCTTCAATGTCAGCAATCATCATTGTGATACTGACAGCAGATGTATTGACCCAGTTTATGCCTAGGTGTATGGAGGGCTTCTTTCTTTTCACCCTTTATCCATACAATTCTTTTTCATTCTTCAACCCCTTCAGTGCTTACCGAGACTTCATGACTAGTACCTTGTTGGGTTTGTTCCAGTACTAACTCCATCTCAGTCGGTACTATTCCTTTTTTCTAACTTTTACTCCTTTTTATATCATACCTAAGGACTTCTACACTAACTAGTGGATTATCCTTTGGTAGATCCCTCTGGTTCTGGCTGGATCATGGGAACGAATACCTAACCTTACCAACCTTATAACTTCGATAAAATTAAATGCATGGTCGGTCTTTTGGTACTGTTCTCCATGCCATAAAACCATTTAAAAAACTTAACCAAGGTACTTGTGATATAAATATCAAAGCTTTTTGTACCTCGATTATTTTGGCTTTTCAAAAATGCTCCGCCTCAACATGTGCATCGATATTCGAAAGTGTTTAGCACATGAGGGATGGAGTACACACATGAGTCCATAAAATCACATTTTGTATCAGTTTTCATATTTTAATCATATTTTCTCCCCTTATCAAAAATTTCAAACCCTTTAATATTTTGGATATCAAATGATTCAAATATGTTAGAAAACTGGGAGAAAAATGTACCGATTATGCACAAGCCGATTAGGGAACATATTAATGCTCCCCCTCAAACTATGAGGGTATGTGTGAGTGTCAAGTATAATAAATTTGAAAGATTTTGAGGTTAACGAAAAACTCATGAAAGATTTATACATTGACACTTAACACCTAAAGATATACTAAATAATAATATATTCATAAGATTATGTATGAGACAGGACCTGAAAGTGTTCAAACCAAAAATGACAAAGTCATTCTATCCATGTCAGCAATCTGTAATCTGTCTCGATACTCTCTTTTTGGAAGTTGTCTTAGCTTCCCCCCGAACCAGCAATCCTTTCTTGAGTAGATTTATATATTTCTTGTAAGCCGCATTAAGAAGACTTAATGTGTAAAGCTCAAATGTCCGAAGTACACAATTAATTCAAAACCATAACATCAAAGTCAATTAAGTCCCGGATGTCTGCATTTCTCCTTACACGATAGTGATGCTATAAATTGCAACACCAAGGTTAGCTAAGTCCCGGAAGTCACAATTATTCCCTCTAAATAGCCAAAATGACAACACCTAAGTCAACTAAGTCTTGGATGTAGATTTCTTCCTGCAGGATACTGACTATCTAAAGGAATCATCATACCTATATGTACCTCTTTTATCAAATATTTCTACTCCTTTTAAAAATAAGCTTAGTGATTGACTGTTAAAGGAAGCATTAATTGAATCAGTAACCAATCTTCTCACACTAGAATAAATCTTCTGACAACACTTCCCCCTGGTATCTCAAATGATGCATACTAAAAATAACAAGATATCTCTTCCCTCATGTGGTTGAAATAGTATACCCAAAAGTAACAAGTTAAAACACTGATTTTCTCTGCGGTTATGACATTTGTCTTCCCGGAATGGCCTAAAATTAAGGAAGGCTATGGACTCTATCATGTGTACTTGTTGTACCTTTCAGTGTATCTACTCCTTCCCCCTTGATGGTTTTGATACCTCAGAATAAGCAAAACCTTGTACGCACACATACTTGAGATCGTGTTAGAAGAATTAATAAGTTTAAATCTATTCCGTGAGAATCAACTTCAAGGCTTTTAAAACTATGAAAGAATTTCCTAACATTCCTAAGTCTTTTTATAAACTATGAGGTGTTGGCAATATTAGTCGTATGTAGTTTAAAGCCTGAATTCACTAAGTCTTAAATTGCAAATAAGTCTCTAAAGTTTGAAACAAATGACATCTAAAGCCCTTGTAGTTAACATAAATTAACTCCCCTTTAAATTGTTATCCGTCATTATCAAAAACTTTACTCGTTTATTCCGTGACTTATTTGAAAGATCGTTTTAAAAGATTATTATATGACACTTTCTCCCCCCTCAAATAATGACCCGGTTTCTATTTAAAGAGCTATTGTCATTATGTGAGTGGTTGAATTGTCTTTGAAAATCTTTTTGTGATTACTGAAAACACTGATTCATTGTGAAGATAACTTTTTACCACCATGGTTAACACAAATAATTTGAAGAATAAATTAAGAAAAATTATTTGGTTAAAAAGAAGACTTTTTTTTCTTTAAGAAGAAATAACACACTGAACCGTATATTATTTCCATGATGCATGGATATGACGTAATCCATGCCCGGGAAAAATTAATTGAACAACTGTCTTTTTGGCAACATGCTTTCCTCAGATTGAAATGCAGGTTGCAGTCTGAAATAACTACAAGCCATATGACATGTTTTGAAAGATATATACAACTTCTACTCGAACTTTGTTTACAACCACGTGTCATTATTGAATGACATTTCTAGGGTCGTAAATATTATCGATACCAGAAGACATGTCATAAAAGTACATATTTTTGTGTTTTTCTGATTATATATTTTGGTATTTTGATTCTGTAAAATTTTATAAGAATTGGAAAATCTTTTGAGTTTTTCTAATTTA
Source organism: Tanacetum coccineum (assembly GCA_026074375.1). Classification (NCBI taxonomy): domain Eukaryota; kingdom Viridiplantae; phylum Streptophyta; class Magnoliopsida; order Asterales; family Asteraceae; genus Tanacetum; species Tanacetum coccineum. The sequence continues at coordinate 50,202 of BQNB010034422.1, forward strand.
TAGTATATACATAGGATACAAGAAGATTTCTCTTCTTTTGAAGATAAAGCGAACAAAATCGTACACTTTTCTTTTCTTTGAGGAGCGGGGCCTGAAGAAAACGGTCAAAACCGGACAAGCACGGACACGGGAACGGATAGAGTGCACAAGAACCAGACATTTCTAGCAAAAGGTCAACAAAGTCAAGTCTTGGTCAACAATGGTCAACTCACAAAATGACAAAATCCTCAAAATACCATAAAAACCCTTATTGTTAACTCATATTCACAAAAAGTCCCAAAAACCCTAACACCGTTAGCCTTTTATTAATAAAGGAGTAACGGTCGTTAGTCTTTTATAACAAAACCCTTATTACCTAGCCCAAATCCAAACTGTGGCCTAATTCTTTATACCCGGGCCCAAGTCAAACCCTCACAACACGAGTCAAACTAAGCTATAAAAAAAGAAAAGGCGCGCGAAATACCGTTTGTTACTCTTCATCGTCTCTTCCGATTTACCCTACTTCAAAAACAAAGGGTAAATCCCAATTGATGATGTGGAACAAAGATTCAAGTACTAAGCATCATGTCAGCAAAAGGAAACGTCACCAAAGCCTCTGATTGGTCAAGCTTACAAAAGGAATGACACGTGGGCTTACAGGAAACACACAAGGAATGGAAATTTTACACTAAATCTTTTTCTAAAGAAGCACAAGTACCCTGACACACGGAATGCCACGTTGGCAATCCGTGTGCTCACACTTTGATCCTACATATGAGAATAAGGATCCAATGATTGCAAGAATTAAAGGGCCAAGATTTAGAGATCAAGGAGGAGCGTGTGCAGAGATCTCGATCCTTCTCTCAAACCTATAAATACAAGACCTTCCTCACTCACATGGATATCTAGCTTAATCTTCTTTTTCCAGCTTTTAGCACTAGCTTAATATAGTTTTTTTAGCTTATTTTCAATTAAATATAATTTTAATTCTGTCTTTGTAATCTCCTTTTCAAGTTGTAATCAGTTTTCTATTAATAAAAGTTAAAGTTTACTCTTAATTCAATTGTCATTTCATAATTTACCTTTATGCAAAATGTTTAAATAAGCTCTCTTTTGTTCACTTAAGCTAAATAAGCTCTCAAATATACTCATAAGCTAGTTGTTTACTTAGTAAAGCCATCAAAGCTTTACTGAGCTTTACTCAAACAAATACACCCCCTAAATTTACCTAAGCTTTGGAAAAGAATGATAAGCCAATTGTGGATGGGCTATTGGACTTACTGGCTTGTTCATAACAAGCCAGAGCTTGTTGATTAGCTCTTAGAGCCTTATTATCCCTGTTTTCTGCAAATGGATTAAGGTACATTTCATTTCTCTCTTTTAAAGCTTACTTTTTATGCTTATTGATTGACTGCTTATTTTACTACTTAATAT